>UCOJ01000703.1:0-73053 GCA_900474305.1 Cecidostiba fungosa
GACTAGTTATTTATAATAATGGTTTGATTGACTCGGATGATGACCAGAAAAATGATAGAGCTAGATTTTTCTATTACACGCATACTTACATAACTTTGAGAAGCGTACGCAACTAATCTAATCATTTTTTATGCGTAAGTGCGATTTATTATGATATTTTTTGCAAGAAATTCAATTCGCGTATGCTTCTCTAAATTATGTAGGTATGTTTTTTAATAGAAATATCTAGCGTTATGATTTTTCTGGTCATCATTCGAGTCAATGAAATCATTATTATAAATAAAATATGCATTTTGAACATTTATTAGCGTATGAACTGCACTAGTAGTCTTCGTTGGAAATCTGAACCGAACTACTCTTCGTAGGAACCGACGAATTATGTTACCTTTTAAATGCAGTAAACGAAAAAACTGTAGTTGTTTTTGTGCTATTAAATCTTGCAATGGATGAGACAAAGTGTTTGGGATAATCATAGTAAAAACGCATTATTCACGAGGGACATACAATGACGCAAATACCCTTTTGTTATATATGCTTCCTCCTAAAAATCTCGTTACAAAATGCATTACTCGCTCAGGCTTCGATACAGAGTGCGAGGTGTAAAAATACAAGAATAGCGATGCAAGAAAGTTGCACACAAAATTTTAACCTGGGTTACTACCACGTGAATTTCCGAGTAATCAACAGTAAGGTATACCAAAACGTCAATAAGCTTGTGTAGGCTCGCGAAAGGATTATTTATATGTATGTTTACCTTATATATGTATGTATGCGCGCGCAAAGTCATCGTACAACAGATCCCACTTTTCTGATCATCTTACAAGTATTCAGCTCAGACGCAAAACAAAGCCATACTGCATTAACTATATTCAGTATATGATTCAGATGATTCTGATTTTCCCGCCGATAGTCGCGCACTTATCGGATTATAATCCGACGTCGTCGGAGTATTGATATATAATACGGGTCGAGTTAATCCGGTCGACGACATATAAAGCACAACCTTTTGTCCTCCACTTAATACGGATAATCCGCTTATTAGCTACAAGGTAGAATTAGAATATCGTCCTACCGTCGACGTTTCGGTCGGCCCGGACATCACTTACCTGCCTGTTTTCACAGAGTATAAATCGGATGGTACGGAGTCGCTCAAGTCGTCACTTGCATCGGACTGCTGAACAGTGAAGGTCGACTTGCAAAAATCTCTGTGCTCTTAACCAGTTATAACTGTGTGTTCTGTGCTACGATATAGGTTAGGATTTCGGTCTTCGAAGATAAAGTGAATTTATAACTGAAGAAATGAATTCGACTGGAATCATGACGCAATCATTGCAAGCTTCAATACCCATTATTGTTCCTATGCAGAACAATAATCAGAATCATGAAGTCCCGAATACCTCCGCTTACAGCATGATGCAGCCTGTCAATTCGAATTCCTGTAACGTTGTGGTGAGTGTTTATAAACAAGACTTTTGCAGCAGTGCTACCAACAGTGAAAAATTATAGAAATTCGTGATAGCAAACTTGTTTACAGTTTGGTTGAATAAATTTTGTATACTGTGCAGTTGGGCAATTTTTTCGGCTCGTGTGGGTCAATTGTATACCGCTTGAAAAACTACTTTTTTTTAATACGAAAACTTTAAGAACTTCAATTTTGCATTTTTATAGAAAACTGTGTAAAATCGAAACCGATGCGAACTGCGCGGAACAATTTCTCTGGTATATTTAGATTGGTATGTACGTGTTAAGCTACTCATCTTGTTGACATTGGTGATGAAATTTTTCATCAATGAAAACTAAATTTAATTAGAAGTTTGTAAAATTCAAGTAGATATTATTACTATATTCGAATCACGTATAATCAAAATAATAATAATACATAGCACAGTGCAATTTACTCATAGTGTAGATCGATTCAAATTGCGGTGAATTTTCTCAGTCCAGCGTTTAGAAATTTCCACCAAATTAACTATATAAAACGAAAAAATTAACGATCTTTTTCTCTCTTTAGAATCGAGTTCCGTTAGGCATGTCATCAATGGAGCAACATCAACATCACATGCAGCCAGCCCAAGTAGATCCTCATTCCCATAGCGTAAGGGAACTGCTGCAGCAGCTCTCGACGATCCAGCACCAGGACATGAGCGAGGCGCAGGATCGAAAGAACGCGTTGTGCAATCACCGGCTCATGCCGGTCCTTTACAGCGTTTTCTGCGAGCTTAAGAAAAGCACGACATTAGCTCGTGTTGGCGAACAACAGCTGGCCATAGAAGAAGAATCCGATAACAAACCCGACGCTCAGCTCATGCGGTTGGACAACATGCTCATTGCAGAGGGCGTCGCTGCGCCAAACTCACAGTGCGAGGGCGCCACCGCTGGACCTCTTGATGGTTCAGGTAAATTGCTGTTTGTTTATAATCTATTATCGCTAGATTTCCATCTTATATACTCATATACTAAAACGAATATTTTTCGTCGATCAACAGGTAACGGAATCGAGAACCAGGACTACCGCAACAAGCTGAACATTATCAAGACCTGGTATCACTCAGAGCTGGACAAGTACGACAATCACTACAATAGTTTCAAGAACAACGTTGAGACGTTGTTGAAGGAACAAAGCATGGTTCGTCCGATTACTCGCGGTGAGGCCGACAAGACTGTCGACAAGATCCAGCGCAAATTCAACAACGTTCAGATTCAGTTGAAGCAGCAGACCTGCGAAGCTGTGATGACACTCAGAAGCCGATTCCTCGACGCCAGACGCAAGCGACGTAACTTTAGCAAACAGGCTTCGGATATACTCAACGCTTACTTCTACTCGCATCTCCACAATCCGTATCCCAGTGAAGAGGCCAAAGAGGAGTTGGCAAGACAGTGCGATATCACTGTGTCTCAGGTGTCCAACTGGTTCGGCAACAAACGCATCCGTTACAAGAAAAATGCCGGCAAGGCTCAGGAGGAAGCGAACATGTACGCGAGCAAGAAGTTAGCTGTTACCATGCCGTATGAAACTTCGAGCCTGCCGCCACCTCCTCCGATGGCTGCTCCTCTTATGTCGTATGAGATGCCGGTCAATGTACCGCATTATCAGATTTCGCATTATCCGACTCCT
Organism: Cecidostiba fungosa; assembly: GCA_900474305.1. NCBI lineage: Eukaryota > Metazoa > Arthropoda > Insecta > Hymenoptera > Pteromalidae > Cecidostiba > Cecidostiba fungosa. Next base: position 3,116 of record UCOJ01000703.1, read on the forward strand.
TCGATGGGATACGATGCTTTATACGTCGGTCAACAACCAAGCGCTTGATTTTTTGCTTATTTTTTGTTGTGATCGAGATTTGAATTGTATATACGATAACTTTTGTGGCATTTTTAAGATCGGCCAATTATTCTTTCATTCGGTGCGTGCGTAAAATTGTACTTTGCGCACTTGACAGGTTTTTATTTTGAATTGTACATATATAATACGGGGCGATGTGCTTGCAAAATTTGTCAATAATTTTTGGCATTTCGAATCGTAGCACATTCGTTATTATTACTTTTTTATTTAATATATTGGTACTTTATAATTAGTATTGTGTATTATGTGAATTACTTTAAGATCATTAGTATATATGTGAAATTATTGCACTTTATGAGTTGAAATTTTAAATTGTACATATTACAGTACGACGTATTAGAATTATTTTTGCCATTTGAAAACGCGGCCTATTGGTTGATTACCTTTTAATTAACTATGCGTAAATATGGACTTTACGCACTTTGCAAGTTTCAACATATAGAATTGTACATACAATACGTCGATCTAGCATATATCTGCAAGACTTTTGCGTTTAAGATCAACGTTCGTAAAACGTGCCTAAAACTTTACAGCCACTTGTGATACCGAGCTCACATTATAATCGGATGTAAAATTTTACGCACTTATACTTTAAGAATAATTTACTATAACTCTTATCAATAAACTAACACTAAAAAACCACCACAAATTTCTTCTTATTATTAAAAAAAAGAAAAAAAAAATAGTTCCTCGACAAAACGCCATCGGCGTACGTGTTACCCCCCTATAATATACACCACAGTCGCGCGCAGTTTCCCTCTAATAAAGCGCCGGTGCGTAGGTGTCGGGATGATTTATCGCTGGGCAAGATCGCAGTTCGGGCATTCGCCGGAGCGTGTACAGATTGTCAGCCTCCAGCCGTCTATGTATACGTGATCAATACTGTGTATATGTATATATATTATATATATATTGAAGTAAACTGTATACAGTGAGTCCTTATACGAATTCATCTATCATCGTCGTGTGATGCGTGCAACAGACGCGAGTCGTGCGGTTCGCTAATGGACACTTGGAAGAGTGGACGACGACGTTTATTAAAACTTTCGCCGAAGAGAAGGGAGATTGACGATGTTTGCCGCGGGGATGAGGTATATAAGTAAACTCATATTAACGTTTTGAAATTTATCAAATGTGTGTACTCTCGAGATATTTGCAAAAATTATACGCAGTTGACGAGAGGCGTGTCCAGTATTCAAGACACGACGTGTGCGTGGGCGGTGCGCGCTTTGGTTGGAAATTCCAAGATGCTAATTTATAACTTGAATATTTGTGTATGGGGAAAAATTAGAGGCATAGAACCGCCTACGTTTAAAGGATTACAATAGAGTTGCCCGAATTCATTTAGCGAGAATTCTTAAGAGTTTATATCTCTGGCTTTATTCTTAGATTTTAATTTATGGTCAATGCCTGCTAGCTCGCTCGTAAAAGGATTATCTGTCTCGACCATTTCTATTTGTCTGTATTCAATTAGCTACCTGAGAATGGCGAATTTTCTATACATAGAAGGTCTCACCCGTTCGTGTGCACATGATGCGGTATACATGTAGTCAAGATTTCGAGTAAAATTTATTTTGAAAGAAAATTAAAAAATACACTTTCACAAACTACAATACACTATATCTAAATTTTAAAACGAATTGAAAATACAATAAAAAAAAAACTTTCAAACCCTGCCAGCTTGCAGCATCCTATACATACACAGGTGTATACACAACATAGATATCGTCTCTCGCTATATATATACACACATACGAAACGCGCATACCTATATATATATATGTATAGGCACTACCCCCAGAAGCGCGCGCAACCACCCCGAAAGGAGCGCCGCCGCCGCTATCGCGCGCCTCCTACACTCGCAGCAGCAGCCGCGCATCAGTCAGTGAGCCTCGCGGGCCGCCGCAACACCTGTAGCAGGCGCGCGCGCCTCCTGCTATATATTCTCTTATATACAATATATACGCGTTATATCTATATTTCACTTTGAAGCCCCAGGCGTTTAAAGTCGAATTTCAACTTGCAGTTGAATTTCGTCGATACTTTACCGTTAAGTGAGAGATCGATCGCGGGCGTCCGGTCTTTTAGTGCGACGCGAGACTCCGATCGATCGCGAGTGAACTACTCTGCTCTTATATGGATTGAGGCACACCGGTGTACATGAGGGATTATTGTGCATAGTTGGTAAATTTTTTTTTTTTTTTTTTTAGGAGATTACAGGCTTTTTAAAAGCTCTGCTGGAAAATCGCTGCGTATAATGGAGGCGGCTATGAATAAAGGATTTTTCAATCATGGATTTTTCAAATATCGAATTATAAAAAGAGCTGCGCGCGGTGCATGAATAATAAATTTTAATTTCCCTGATCTCGGCGCATCGCGCTGACTTTATTGAATACTCGAGCGGGATGCATAATTACGAGTTATATACCGAAAACGTTAATCGCGTGCGTTGATGGCGTATATAATATGTACGAATAACACCGGATTGAAAATTGAAAGCCCGCTCAAGAACCGAGAGAGAATATAGTTAATACTGTTATATACGCATGCAAATGCTGTCGTCAAAATTCTATGGCAGTTTTCAGAGTATTCAAAAAATCGTGCTTACAGCGCATATATGCATAAGTGCAATGACGAGTTTCAGGGCGGAAAATGCTTATTGTCTCGTCATTTATACGGGTTCCAGGTATAGGACAGGAGCCTAAATTGACTTGTAAATCAAACGAATTAAGTTTAATAATACATAAAAATATACAGCGAAACGTTATTTGCAGACTTGGAACAGTTAAATAATTTCAATAGCAGAGACTGCGAGCTTTTATACAAGTAAATGCAGATCAAAATTTAGTTGGCTAAACTGAACAATTGTACGATTTTTTTATATCAAGCGCTATGCAATAAAATAAAAAATTATTTTTTAATATATATACTTTGTAAACGATTGGCATACACCGTATACCTGCAGTACTGAATAAATAAACGTCTAATACAGAAAGCGTAAAATAATTATGTGTATTCTATAACATCGTGAATAATTAACTGCACTATTAGCTCAATCAAAGCATGTAAATAAATATATAAAAAAACAGTGGCAGTAGCTATAGCATATAAAGCTCTTCCACGTAGAGAGATCCAACTATAGAAACTAGGTCTGCCGTACGAGGCATTTGACCTCTTGACGTATCCATTAGCCCGAGAGCCAAGACATTAGCTACGATCATCAATTTTCTTTAAGAAACACACTAGGAAACGAAAAAAAACCACAAAATCTAAAAATTCAAGTCGAATCACCAGCAGAGCTTTTTCGTTGTCGACCTCGTAAATACACTCAGTCATCCTCGCTCACTGTCACTCCCGCACTTATTCGGTTGATGCCTCAACCCTCTTTTCTCTCTATTATCTCTCTATAAGGATATAGTTACTAATAAATTAATATATGCAACTACCAGCTGCTGTCGGCATGTCTCAGTGCGCGAACCTCACGCAGTGATCTTTCATCCACCTATATATATATACATCACATAGAAAAACGTACTGTACACCATATATATTATACGTCATCGTCGGATTACATACGATGCAGTGCTGAGAGGAGCCGTCTCTACGAGGGAAAAATCTTATCCCGGCCGAGGTGAGTCTTAGAGATTTACTTTTCTTTGCGCAACGACGTGTATACTATAGAGTTTTATATATATATACGGAGTGAAGAATGATACGCGGTGGCGGATTTTATTTTCTTGGAAGGTGCACACAGTGCGATTGATGGCGTGTGTACTCTTTCTCTCTGGGGCGGCCTTTGCTTTATTCGCTACTTGATAAATGTGTCGAGCGATGCATCACACACGCATCACACACAGTGCAGTGCCATCAGAGTGTTTTATTTGGGATTGATTGCATGTTGAGAGGGGAAGAAGGATGAGCTTTATAGTGCTGATGGTGAGGTAATAGTCGGTTGCGATTTTGCCAGGGATTTTTAAGATTTGTTTTATTTATTTATGTTTGCGAGCTTTGTCTTATGCTGAGCCTTCTCGAAATGGTTTTGGCATCCATATGTACGTATTATTCTAATAGGATTGAAAATAGCGACGGGAAAACTCTGCGGAGTCTATCAGATTTTTGCTTTTCAATTTCGCAAAATTTAAAAGAGAACTTTTGACCTGCTGGGGAAAAAATACGAGAGAACTCGGTTTTAGGGTGTTTGGAAAGCGAATATAGTTTTTTTTTTTAATGAACATGAATAGGAATAACATTTCAGGAACTATATTACCCATAATTAATTTTTTTATTTATTCGCGCGTTTTTTGACTTTGGATGAATTTTTTATGATATGCGAGAGTAAAGATATTTAAAAAAAAACCATAATGCATTTCAATGATCACAAAAATATCTCGTTTCCATTTTGAACTTGTTGATTTTTTAATCTACAATATTATAAATGTTTTACTCATCATATTGCTTGATTATATCTCCAAAGCAGTGAACAGTCAAGCTTTTGAAAAAAATCATGGCAATATAATGCATTATTTTCGAATTCCTGGAGGAACGATTTTTAAACCCAGCGCGAAGAAGGAAAGAATAGGCGAAAGACAATCAGGGTTGAATGTCAATAAACGAGCAGCAGCAGCAGCGGCGGCGTTTATAAATTGATCGGTCAGCGTTGACAGAAGTTATTTGCCGAAGCCGTCCTTTGTCTTTTATAAACTGTCTCTCTTTCTCTTCGTGTTTCAGGCTATATACTTCAGCCTTTTCTCGCTCGGTCTAGCCTCTCTCTCTCTCTCTCTCCGCTCTATTTTTCCCGCTTTTTTTCTCTCTTTCTCTCGCGAGCTGCAGCTTTCCTTCTTTTCTTATCCGCGTTGAGCTTTTTCGGCGCTTCTCTTCCGTGAACGTGGCTGTGTATACCTGTATGTATACATATACACACAGCGTTTGCCTCTTTTTGTTGTACGAAAAGCTTGTTTTCGGGGAACTACTTCTGGATTTTGAGCGAATTTATAATTTACACTCATCTCGCCGGTGTTTGGAATTGTTGAATTATAAAGAAATTTCTGGTTAAAGCTCTATTGCGAAGAATGCATATACTTTTTTGTCTTTTCGAGCTTTCCTAAAACACGGGATTTTTTAAAGAATATAAATCTTTCATAAAAGGCATCTCGCAGTAGTGCAGCGTGCTTTTATCCACTAAAAGAATGAATATACATTTTAGCTAAAAGGTCGTGAGAGAACGTCGTAGAAGTCTCTCTACATCTCGGAGAGAAACTTATATATGAAAAATGCATATCAGTTTTTTATCGTTAATTTACGAATAAAAAGAAATATCCCAACGACTTTGTATGTATATAGTAAACGCAGTGTAGCGCACCTTGAAGGGGCAAATAATTATATGCATTAGCCTCTCTTTCTCTCTCTCTCTTGGGATGCTTTTTTGCTCTTCTACTTGTCTCTTTGACTTGACCTCACTTTTTCTCGTTGCGTATTTCACTCGACTCTCTCTCTCTCTCTCTCTTTGCCGACGATTTAATTTTTTTCCTCTTTTTTTTTGCCCTTCTCTCTACAATTTTTGTTTCAACTCTTTTTTTCCTCGCGACTCGTTCAACAGACTGGCTCGTTAAAAGGCAAGTGAATTGGATTTCCAGTCAATGTTTTCAAACCGTTTGTCTATCTGCGTGGAAAATTCACCTGTGTATATAGTAATTCGCTATTTTTACGTTTGTTAAACAAAAATTTACGTCTGCATGTGTGTTTCGAGTTTATATATGTGCTCTCTCTCGTTATACACACACATACTCGTATATATATATATTTATATCCTCGTCTCTCATGTTCGCACGTTCGCAGCGAATAACGCGAATTGTTTTCTCTGATGCATGTGTATACACGTGTTGGCAAGGACTCGCGAGACGCTGATTGATTTGTTTGAGCATGTTGATTGGGTTTATTTGATAAATAAAACGGACGTATATATCTCTCGGTAAATAGGAGGTCGCGCGATTTTTTTCTCTAGAAAATTCGTGACTTTCGATGTTTGCCTTAGCTTTTGGTAGGTATAATATAATACAGCTTCGTATATATAGGTGTGCTGGAGGTTTGAAAATTGGGTTAAAAATAAATGGAGGTATAAATAGCGAATTTAATGAGCGTGTTTATGTGCATGAGAGAGCGAGAGCTATTAAAAGCAGATATGCAGTTGGACTGTCTCGTGTAATTATAAAATAAAGCTGTGCGGGATTACAATTATTACTATAAATGCGTTATTATAATTCTGCCCGCATGATTTATCATCAAATTTAGTCGCGAGTTGTATAGCATAATATGGAATTACACGTGCACATTCAAAAAATCATGACGGTTAATACAATTTTAGATATTATTATTTTAATACTCTCAAGGTATGAAGATTATTCAATATTTAATTTACATGGCTCTCGGTTTCCCGGAAACAAAATTAATTAATGGATTTTGCTGAATACGCGCAATTAGTATACGACATTTCGTGGAAAGTTATTGTTCACGCTATATGGAAACAAAGAAAATTATTCATTTTGAAAAGGATTAATGTAACTTTCTGATAGAAACTTGAAAGTTAAATTCGAAAAGTGAGTTCGTTGGGAAGTTTCTCAAGAATATGAGGCAAAACGATAGAGGAATAATAAAGAGCCCCTACTTTCGATCGTAAAAGTGCGTTGAATGCTCATTTATTAGTTCCTTAAACACGGAGTGAAGAATTTTCATCTGTTTATTATGGAGACTATTATTGTTTCCCCCTTTTTTAATTAAAAGTAGGTGTATATAAATTACAAATTAAATTTTTATTATAATTAGCTAAAGATCGTATATATAGTAGTTTATAACTAACCGTTTAGTCGACCATTTCCGAACCTAAACATAAAAAAAGATAATAGAAAACCAAAAAAGGCAATAAAAAGCCTCATTAAAGCAACGCCGCGCGAATCGCGTTATTTATTTGCGCGCTCTAATTCAAAGTCAATACAAGAACGTTAATTAACCGTCCTAAAAAATTACAAGAGCGCTGACCTACAAAGCTTCTCGGAAAAAAGAAGTAAAGTCAAATTTTTCATGCCCAAGTCATTTTTTTTTTTGCGCAACTACAGCAAAGTTCGTTAAAAATTGAGGAGCAAACGGCGGCGACCCCTTAAAAGACAGAAGAAAAATCTGAACTTGCGAGAAGCTCTCTCTCTCGAGTTGTGCACTATTCATCAGGTTCTCGCGCGGAGTCTCGCGTCAATATAGCCGTTTCTTTCCCTTTCCGCACAAAGACCGAGCTTTTCGTCGTGCGCACGGCGGCTTTTTGCTGCTCTTTCTCTCTGTGTGTATGTGTCTAAATGTGAGAGAATTGAATTTTTTCGCTGCGTTGGCGCGCTCACGGTGTCTTTGTTATATTCTACTCGCTTTATACGGATTCTATGATGGGGGAGGGAGTTTTGAAAAGACGGAAATTCATTTAGCGAGGTGGCTTATTTTGTACAAACAATTGTCAGCTTGGTTGGCTTTCTGGGGGGGAAAATTGCCTGATTTTCTGGGTTTTCAACGATATTAGGAAATGTGATATTATTAAATTAGCCTATATAACTCATGCTGTATCACTATAATTATTAAGTTACTTTCTTTTCAATCATAACAATGGCATTATAAATATAACAGATTTTGTAAGTGAAAATAAAAAATTTAAGCTGCAACCGCAGTAAAAAAATGGGATCGCATTCAAAATCGAGTCTATTATTCAGGCCCACGATTTCCTGCATCGCCGAGCCGAAATTTAATTCCAAAAGCGCGCAATAATCTGCTCTCCGGCAAGCATATAGCTCAAGAATCCGGTTAGTTATCGCGTTCCGTCAAAACAATTAAAGCCGAGAATCTCAAAGAGAATCGCCGCGCGGCAAAACAATCCAGTTCCACAGAGCATCACAAAGCCTTCGAGCCCTTAATTGCCTTCCCCGAGGGATAAGCGACTCGCGACTTTCACCAAGCTAATGAAGTAATTCTTTCTTCGGCGCGGGCTCCTTTCGTCAGTGCCTCTCTCGTTGTTATAATATACAATCTATATATAGCCTCCCTCTACTATACTAATACTATAACTTCTCTCCTGGTGTGTCCTTTATTAAAGTTCCCGCTTCTTATCAAGGAGCGCGCGGGCTTTTTGTTATGGAGAAAAATCATTTTCCTTCCTTTGCTTTTGTTCGACTCTGGATATATATATATATGAGGCTGTAAGGGATGATAATTGCTTTTTTGCGTGACTCTTGAGCTTTCGGCTCTGGGATATATATATTGTAATTGTGTGCGTTTTGATAGATCGAGGAGTTTGCTGATATACGCTTCGGCGATTTTGTTGGGCTTGTAATTGTAATCGAATTAAATTTATTTTGATGGATGCGATATAAGAGTGCGTGTGTGCTCGGCGGAGCAGATTTTTATTAAGACAATCGCGATAAATGCGCTTTATATTAAGTATAAATATTTGGCCGCGATGACGCCGTATATTGTCGTGTTGGTTAAGATATTTTTTTATTACGAATTTTGGTATACCGATTTTCACGAAATAATAATTTATTACGAACCACATTCGCAAAAAGCGTCGCGCACAGTTCATCAAAAACATTTCACGCAAACAACTCAGTCCCCCGGTAAAGATAAACACCGCCGAAAGAAGAAAAAAAAATACACACAGCGAAATTCCGATAGCGCAGGCATATAGATGACCAGTAAATACTTCAGCACGTCTCTCTCTCTCTCTGGAAAAAACAAATACGAAATTCCTCGAGGACATCCTTCCTGCATCCGTCCCGTGTATTACCCCCTATTCCCATGAGGACAACGTCGCCTTTTTTTCTCTCACACCCGCAGCTCTTCAGGAAAAAAAAGGACTACACACTGCGCCCTCAGCATCTTGATAACCGCGTGTGCGATAACGTCACGGAGTATAATCATCGCTAGGGAAAGAGAGAGTCTCTCGATAAAATCCTTAGTGGATTTCATTTTGGGAAAAGCGCTTACATAGATCACAACGGAGGGGGAGAACTTCTTTTTTTTCTTCTTCTTCTTCTTCGTGCTGCACGTGTGTGGGAGAAAGTTGGGAAGTGGATGTGTGTGTGCTTTTGACGTTGGAGATTCGTCGATATGAGCTAAGTTTTTTCAATCGACTTTTTTTCCGAGAGACCACGGCGTGGCTGCTCTGGAGTTGTTTTTTTTTTATGTGTGTTGCCTTTTATATATACTGACATTTCTTTTGGGTGGGAGTTCATATATGGATTCGACGTGATTCAAAGGAAGGAAAGTTGGGGTGAAATATTGGGAATTTGAATTGGGAGGTGGAAAATGAATTTTCGTAATAAATGGAAACTTTTACGTATTTTTTGTAATGTTATAACCAAAAAAATGAAATTGATATCATTGATTTTTTATTCTGTATATAGGGAGACTTGAAGCGGTAAAAATGACACGTCGTGTAGTTTATTCATTAAAGCTCCTGTATAAAGAAGTCATAAATAGAATCTCAGAATACGGCATCCATATACTTATGCATTTATCCTGCCGCGATTAGCTTCATAACTGAAATATGAGAAGCCGATGTCAATCATATACTCACTAGGTCACCTGCTATAAGAGGTGTTTTAAGTTTTAAGGAGGAAACGAAAAGAAGTCGTTCTCCTGTGAGAATACCGCCACACTTTTTTTTTTACGGCAAACATACAAATTTAATTGTATTTGCAAGAAACATCAAACGGTTTGTACACTTGTATAGGTACACATTTACATATTCGATGTAAACGCACGGGCACCACCGATACGTGGTTTTTAGGCTTTACATACCACTACGACACAGTATAGCAGGACCAAAACAAACATTTTCGCCCCCGACCAAATTGAACGTTTAAGAAAAGCTCGAGAATTTCATACGCGAATCTCGTCATTATTAAAATACATAATTCACATACCGCGAATTCTGTCTAAAATAAGTATACAAACCAGACTTTCTAAATAACCTCTTGCCAGAACTTCAACTCATAAATAATTTGCCAACAAACTTCACAATCATCCTCAGCCCCCGCTATATATACACAACATAACGTAAAATCTAAATTTCAAAAGCATCCGCTTAAAATTAATTCCTCATCGTGCAAAGCATTCGGAAAATTTCCGCCAGTTTCGCAAACTGCATTTTCATTTCGGAAATTACAGACGGTCGTGAGCAGAGCTCTATACTAGTCAAATCTGCATTTTCAGAGAGAGAGAGAGAGAGAGAGCGAGGAACGCCGGTATAAACAGTTGTTTCTGCGGCTTTCCTTCATTTTGTTCGCTCGAGAGAGTTGTGTGCTTGAATAAGAGAGGAGATTACTCATACCTATACTACGCAGCATTGTTTTCCTGTGTATATGTACACAGTTATATATATACACTATATACACGTTTTAATGGGGCAAACAGGTGAGCTGCTCCGAGCATAACTTGAAAACAATGCGGGCGGAGCGATTAGGGAGATTGTGTGAGTGGCTGTATATATATATATATATGCAGAGATGCGGTTGAGTTAGGGGTCGAAAGATTTTAGGAGGCAGGTTTGTAGGTTTGCGAGGGAGATAGCAGAATTAATTGTTACTTTGCTTTCAGGGGGACTGCTCCAATTTCAAAAGGAATATAGGACGAAATGAAATTTAATTTATGTAGTATAGTATATTTTGTTGAGGGAGTAGAAACGTCAATGACTTTTTGAGCACTTTGTCGACGAATTTTCAAAATTAAGCGAGTTCCCCCGACATTAATCTACAATTTTTAAATTCCCATTAGTTAATACCCCAAACTCATCAGGCATACCTACGTACACACATACCCTGGAATAAGTGACATTCGGTTTACGCTGCAGCTCTTTATACATACGCGCGATGATGTATAATGCTCGTCTCTTACCTCCTCCTGTGCTTTACGATCGTGGTGTGTGGTCGCGTAAAATAAACGTCGGCGCCTTGCGATGCACGTCGCGCTCGCGCGCTCGTGCCAAAGTGTAATTTACATAAACCCTCTCGGCGAGAAAGTTTTGAATGTTATACACGTGGAACATCACGTATACGGCGGTGCGTAAAATCTACGGGAGTCGTGTTGCTTCTTTTTAATGCTGTACTTTTTTCCCCTTTTTTATGTACTATAAAAGCGTCGTTGTTGAGTTTTCCTTTTCAAGTGGGATATGTTGATTTTCGAATGGTTCATTTTGGTCTTGACGCTTAGTGTTTAAAGGTGAATTTCAAAGTAAAGTAGCGTAATTGGAAATAATATTATAATTTACGCTTTAAAAGCGTTTTTATTATAGATGAAAGAAAGTTTAAAAGTTCTAACGGATTTATTATTATACTACCTCTAGTGTCTAAGAAGAGATTAATCCTGGGGGAGCTTTGAAAGCACGGCGGGAAACAGCTTTGTAGTACTGCAAGCTGTGCTGTATTACGAATAAAACATTTTCTTTTAGAAAAAAAAGTTACAAGCGCGCGAGTAAATCATTCGCATACCGAGTTTTAAGCCAGAAAGTATACTCGTAATCCCCGAAACGACTTTGTAATTAATTTCGATTTTATTAAAAGAAAAATAGACTCTTAAAAGCTTCGTTGTAGTAGTATGTATAAGTATACCGTCAGACAATGTAGCACAACTTCCGGATTCTACTCGTGTAATAAGCTTGACACGCACTTGATTCATGTATATTTTTCAAATTTGAATGTCATTTGCATGTAAGATGGAGAGCAAAATTTTTAGGGATCAAAAACAACGTTTCTGGGGGAACGTCATCTTATGTATGTATATTAAAAAATGTGGAATATCATACGAGTTGTGACGCTGACCGACGAGTTATAAATGAGGCTCGTTTCGTCGGTATACAATTTGTCATTCGATATCATAAATCTGACTTTACGACTAATCACTATAGATTTTCTTATTTACCGGTACATACATTCACACGTTTTCGTTTGTATATTGATCTTTCCATACTCCTACACTACGTGTCTTGTCATAACAAGTTTTTGAATCTTTTCAAAGTGTCATGGAAAGAGAAGTAAAAAGTGAGTGTCTTTTTTTTATTGCAAAACATAATGAATAAAAATCTTCATATAAAAATTGCGCGAATGATAAAGTCGATATGGCATAATAAATGCATTAATATAAATATATCAGCACTTTTGATAAAATTATAACTATAATATTTCCCACATTCGTTACCTATAATATGTTTATTTTACTTTCATCCAAAATTGTCGATTTTAATTTAACGGATGAATGACTCATCGCAAAGCATATATACATATATTATATAATCGTCAAATATAATTTCGTAAAGCTATAAATCTACTTTGATCACTCGGATAATATCTATTGACGATGTGTAGTTTGATCGCTAATTAGAACTGGGAATATATAATACGTATACCTATAGCACATGTTCGAACGTTTCAATGTTATGTATATAGAGGTACGTGCAGTGAAATTTCAATAATCATGAAAGCGCATGTTCAAACATTTCCGAGTTTCAATAGGGGTACCAAATACTGAGTTTAATAATCGATATCTCAAGTAGATGATAATGCGTACGCTGCATCCAATCTATAATTTACATATATATATAGGTATAGGGATATTTGCGATGGGCTATTTATATATTATGGACGGATGCAGATCGTTCTGGATATATATTAAGTATTGCATTATGTATTTCTATTCGAAGAAAAAAAAGTCCAACATACTCAAAATATTTCCAATACTCAGTTGAACCTCCGCCGATAATAAGACGATCAATTAACGATTTCTTGCTTTTCACTTCGTCACGAATATTTCGTGTCTCTCTCGTAGAGCGGAAAGTCGTGTGTATTAAAAGCCGATATCGGGAAACGACTGAAAAATATAAGTGATATTGCGCGCAAGCCCTGGAACTGCTTGGTATTTGATTCTATAAATTCTGAAAGACCATTATTGCTCTTTTTAATCTTTCATTCATGAATGCCGGATATTACGGGCGCAGACTATAAAATGCCCTCGTGTCGTCTCTCTCTCTCTCTGTCGTCGTTCGCCACGTCTTTGGCCTCATATTGAAGCGACTTTATCGCGAAATTCCTCCTGCTTTTTTTCCTACACGACGCGAGACATTTTTAACCGTAGTCGCTTTATCGATTGCCGAACAATCGAAGGCTTTTTTTTTAAATATAAGTATTTGGAATAATGAATCATGTTGAAATCAATAGAAGAATATTTTCCATCGAGTGTACTCTCGTGACGGACTGCAGTTGTAAAAAAATATTCGCAGTTATATTGAGTTATTAGTTGCGAAAGCGGCTCCAAACTGTGTGTAATAATATACTGATGAAAAAAATAATAAGTAGTTGTGCGCAACAGCGTAGAATCGGGATAAATCAATATCCATAATTATTCGGTTCAAAACACTGTTGTATACCATTATCAATGAAAAGGAGTAATTTATTTGCTGTCATATCCACATATAAAAAAGTTTAATCTACCATCCGAGCAGATATGCACTGATAGCAATATTAATCTAAGGCCAATGTCGTCATGCTCGTATAAAATATTCATCGGCTTTACAGCTAGATCCGAGCGATGTTCATTATCGCGTGCACGCAATTTCCCACGCGTTGCGGCACATACGACTTTCTCTATTTTTCTCTGTTATTTCTCTCGCACGTGTTGTGTGTCCGCGTCGTATCGAATTATTCTTAGCTCTGTCACGAGTGAAATTGCTATTGGACGAATATAGATACGCGTAAACCTATTAAAAATTAAAAATTCAAGATATGGGTACAGTAAAATATAAATGCGCGACGTGACACGAAAGAAAAGTATTGGACGCTACTATAGGAATATAGTCGATCAATAATTGGCAATTCCGGCGCATCAATAGTGATTTCGAGTTTTTTACGGGTTTACAGTTTTATTTCTTACGATGAAAAAAAGTAACAGCTGCAAATCAAGTTTCTCAATCCTTTATATACCAACATTCATCCACTCCAAAATTCATCCTCTCAATCCCCTCCATAAATTCAAATTAGCCGCGCTTTAATTAAAGCGAAAAAAGCAGACTCTCCATTGTTGTCTCTGTACCGCATCAGAGAACGAAGAAGTATAATAGATCCCTCTCGCATCATCTAATTAAACGCAGCGCGTCATTGTATATATATAACCCACACACTCTTTCTATTCAATCGCAATTGACTATATACCTGTAGTGTACTTACTCGCGTTTGTATACCTATATATAACGAGCATAGTCGAGAAGTCCTTGACCGCGGAACTCGGCTTCAGACGGCGCTAAATTAAATCGAGCAACTTTTTTCGCTCCACACAAACCGGAAAAGTCCTGCCCGCAACTTTAAAGCCTTCGCTATGCTACTGCCTGGTGTAAGTAAGTATACCTATAGGTATATGGCTCTTAGCCTAATCCTTCACTAGAATTACTTGAGTAATGGCGCGGTGATGGGGAATTTCGCGCTTTGTGGCTAACCCTCCGTTGAGTTTTCTGGTTTTTTTTTCTTTCTTAATGCCTGGGATTTATAGCGACAGTTTAAAGTTGTGGGGGAGATTCTAATGCGAAATGTGGCTTTTGAGATTTCGATATGAATATACATATATTGTTCTCTCGGAGCGAGTGACGCAATGCTCTATACTAATCTTCTAAAACTAAACGTATACATATGTACATATACATAATATAATACCTCAACATACAAAATATCCCATAGTAAAACTAGCTAAGGTCGATACACAAAAACACACAGTATATACCTATATAGGTGCTCACAGTTTTTCCGCGAATTTTCCCGACCGAAATCCACGTGATACCATATAGGTAATATCACATAAACAAAGAAGGTCCCCAACAAAATACTAACCTATCCATATATCAGTAGTCGGCCGTGTCCAGTCTCGACAGTCGGACGTGTTTTTAACACAGTGCAAGCCAATCAAGATGGTGCCTCCACTTCGTTACAAAGGCAAGTTTATCAGCCAGAAAAAGTACGAGCAGAAGATGAGGATGTTGGAGCACATGGCAATGATGACTAGAGTACGTATAGAAAAAAGTAGAGCACGTGAAACCGAATTGAAGGTTAGAACAACACGTAATGGTAGTTCAAAGCCGATCGAGAAACCATCAGTAGAAGCACCGCCGCTGCCGTCGCCGAAACCGGTCGAGCAAGAACATCAGTCTAAAACTGAGACTTCCAAGAAGCGTGCTAACAAGAGGTAAGTTCGAGTTTGTTACTCTTTGTGGTTATAATACTTATCTACTTATTTTTTTTTTTTTTTTTTGTATACTGGCGTGTGTGCATAGGCGCGAAATTTGTTGACGGCGAAAAGTAGGTTATAAATGTGTGTTTTTCGTTTTGTTTGTTGCAGAAAAGCGTCGCCTGTAAGAAGTGCTGACTCGTCGGCTAAACGAAATGCCGTTGATAAGCAGAATCTTGAGAATTCTCCCCAACGTGCCAATGTTGATGACAGTGGATATGCAAATAGTGAAGAATACTAGAGTTTAGATTGACTTGTCAACAGGATTTTGACATCGGTATGTAGATACAAGACAGCTGTGCTGTAAAGTGGTATACCTTGATTATTTCATGATGTAGACTATTTTTTTTTTAAATTGATGGTATTGAAGTAATTGAAGCATTGCTCAAGAGAAGCTTTAATTTGTATACCTCAATAATTTGATGATGTGTAGATTTTTTTTTTAACGTTGATGGTATTGAACCGATTCAATATGTTACCTGTTAAAAAGTTATGTATATTTTTGCAATACGTTTAATGGTCTCTAAAGTGACTTGATGAAATCAATGTCAATATAGCGTTGCCAAAGGAAAGCTTAGTTTGTACTCTATCGATGATAGCTAGTCAATAGCTAGGTCTAAGAAAGCTTATTATGTGATATTTATTTAAAAGAATCTATATTTTTATAGATCCACAGTAAGAAATCATGCATATGTAAGAGTGCGTATAAACCTTGTCAAATTCAAATAATTTTATTACAGTTCAATCAATCGTGCAAAAGTGGTTTTTGTTTATGTATGTATGTACACTGCAAAGTCTATATTTCAATTGAGAATTAAAAGTTTATGATTTATCCACTCAATATACACAGCTTATTACTTCAACCCAATTAAAAATTTACAAGCTTCAAAGCTCAAAAAGCTTTTAAATCCACTCTCGCTGCTTTCACAAAAAAAATGTATTAGCCTCACCTTACTTCCCAATACAACAAAAGTAAAAGAAACGCGGACGCGTCGTATCGATTATCCAGCAACGTCCCCTCTACGCGCACTTATACACACACACATATCGCAACAGGTGCTGTTTGCGGCCAACATGCAGAAGCCGCTCATTATAATCGGTATAATGCGACGTCAGTCGCCGTTGGAAACTTCTTGCACCACCGGAGAGTTTCGTCGCTGCAACTACCTATATTATATAGGCAATTACTTTGCGGTGTTCTCGAGGCGAAAATAGACGAGAGAGCGTTTCGACGATTGTCGGTTGTCGACGAATGAAGGTATATTTTAATTTACTTTTTGATTGTCTTACAAGTGACTTTTTCTTTTGCTTCTAGAAGAAGATTTCGTAATGAAATAATCCAATAGCGGAGGCGTCTCTTCATTGGTCTTCGCGCGAGAGCTTCAAATCCTCCTCGATTTGTCGCTCGATGTTGCGTGGCTCTGCTGTCGTCCTTCTTTATATAACGGCTATACCTAACTTGGTTTTATTTACTTCGACTGTTATTTCTTTTTTCTCTCTGATAGTATACATCGCACAGACATTCTCAGCCAAAAAGGACACACCGTATGGCCAAATCGTGCTGATTTTATTTTATTCAGTAAAAAATTGTGAATTTCTTCGCAGTCGAGAGCACAAGAACGAACTCAAGTTATATACTATCGAGGAAATAAGACTATTGGAATTCAAGCCGCACCACTTAAAGGGGGTAGGCGGGTATGAAGCATTCGGAAATTATTCCCGCAATTTTCGCAATATCACTTGTTGGATATCCGGACTGCGGTTGCCGTTGGGAATAAATTTCACGTAAAACGAGAAATTCGGTTAGTCCTCCCGGCGCCGGATATAGCTGCATAATATAATCGTATTCTCAAATGGTTTGACTGACACGTGGTGTGATAGTAAGCACCTGTACCTAATTTTTCGATATCAACTGTGTTTGCAAAAAAGCTTATTATACGCAGGTCGAAAGTGTATATAAAAAACATTAAAACAATTTATATTTTACGAGTAAATATCTACCGCGGCTATACCTACTAATACTAGTTTGTTAACGCAAATAGATCTTCGCATTAATTAGTCAAGGCAATCTTACTTTGTGCAGTATTTCCGACTGACTTTATAGCCTAGAAACTCGAAGCGTCAGAGCTGTCAGTTCCTACGTTATACACACTATATTACACCAAGAGATGATAAATATATTACCTCGGTGAAGATGATAATAATCCGTGATTAGCGTTAATAATTCGTCAGACAGGAGAGATAACCCGTCAGAGAGAACGAACAGAGTATATATATATAATATAAGATGGCTTCCGGTCTCTTGAGATTGGAGTATGAGGTTTTTGCTCATCAGAAACTCGTGATAAGGGTCTGCGGCCTGATAGTTAACGAACAGTAAACTCGCGCTTGATAGACTGGCGGATATAAGTTGTCTATTATGGAATTCCGAAATTTAGGCCAAGTGGACAAACTTGTACCTATGTACGTTTGCGTTATGGACCGATGGGGAGCTTTAATAAGCAATGACCTGTTATGCAGATACTGTTATACGGTCAAAATGTTAATTAGTTTTATTATTAACTGTCAACGACGAAATTCCAAACTATCATCAGTTATATAAGAATAATACTGGATGCAGGGCAAGAAGGGCACTTTGACGGGTATAATAATTACAATATCCAGCATTGATCGAAGCTGTTACGGCATAATGGAACGAATTAATTGCGCATTCTCAATTTTAGCGTATACTTGTATTTTTAAAATATCGTCGATATTGCACTGACAAGAAAGTTAATTAATACTGTATAGTCGCTTTATATGAAATATAAAGCGACTATATAGGTTTATATCATCAGCATTTATAGGTTTATATAAAATCATGCCTCGTTGTCAATGACATGCCAGTCTTTGTGAAGGGAAAATCGTTAAGTACTCGAGGATAACGAAGCTCTCCAGTATATACGAGAGGTTTTAACGTTAATTTCAAAGATAAATACCCGGTAGTCGAGCAAGACTATATAATTCAGAGTTACAATAAAAACAAAATTAAACTTGTTTTCTCAATAAATTCGTTTGAACATCAGTGTTTGCTTATCGTTTGTATGTATAGAAAGTTGAACATCGAAATTGTTATGTTTCTATCGTGCAATTAGGTTCGAGTAAAACTTTTGTACACATCATGCTCTCGTCATCGTTATATTTTATTTCTCCGTATTAGAATAATCGACATATTTATATATAACTATCGTATTTTAATTACACAGAGTAAACTCACGCTTGGCATTGAAAAACTCCCTAAGTATACTTTTTCGTCAATTACATCAATTCACCCCCTAAATTTAACTAAAATTAGAACGTACAACTACTCATCAATGTTTTTTCAAGTTCGTCACACATTTTGTTGAGCGAACTACATATCCATCAGTAAACGCAGTAGGTATTCGAAGTCTTCTATTCGTCGATCGCGTCTCGAATTAAGCTGTGCCGCGGGCGTTAATAGATTGGCCAAGTTTCGTCGAGGGAGGATTACTTAAGAAGAACTCGAGGGCCAAGTTAACACAGGTTCATCTACAGCAGCTTCTTCTAATTAAGCCGTAAAGTACACGACGTTGTTCCTTCGCGCCTGAAGTCGACGAGTATAACGACGGCTCGATCTAGAGAGAAAGAGTTATTACTCACTTGCTGCGCTTTAGCTGCGAAACAAAGCGCATCGAGTACTCCTCGGCAGAATTGAGTTGTTGTTGTTTACACGTAATCTGTTAATTGGACTGTAGGAAAGTTCTGCTTGCATGTTTTTTATTTCTTTATTTTTATAGTCAGCATTTTGTGTCGAATAGTTAAAAAAAAGTATAATGCTGTATAAAGTATATGTATTAGTCGATTGCGAATTCAGTAGAGTAAATCGTTATTGGTCAGGCGCCGCTTTGCCAACGCCTGTAGCTATGTTACCCTATGTCATCAGACATTCTCTTTTTCTTTTCGAATACTTACTAATCATTAATTAATGCCATGGCAAATCTCATCCAAATCCTAATTCACGCGATATTCAAATACCTATGTATATATAGTCGTTGAAAAATGGCTCGATACACAATCTAACGTGTCCGCAATATAAATAGACCTGCCAACACCCAGAGCAAGCCGGAATCAGAGAAATACATCAGCCGAGAAGTCCGCGGTGTATACCTATATGTTTATTCCAACAAAAGCGTGTATAATATAATATATACATATATATCGCAATTGAAATACCTTGGCATAATAATAGGTCTTCGTCCCTCATCGCGATGAGTATAGTCGTTTTAGGGGTCAAACAGAAGTCGTCATAAAATAACGTCTGACGATACGGAACTAATGTAACGCCCGATAAGCCGCGTTGATACGCGATAAGATAATGGGCCGAGCGCACGAAAGCTCCATTAAATTCCAAGCTATTTACGCGCGGATTTCTTCAGATACACAGCATTGACAAGGTAGAAATTTCGCGAATTAACGCGGTATATCGGGACACCTATATGGTTTATATGTATGATACGTATATGTACATCTGTATAGGAAGCTCTACGGAGCATTGATCGAAACTTGGCGTTATCTTCCTCCCTCATCTCTTCTCTCGCTCTCTCGCTCACTCGACAAGCGATCGGGGAAATTTAATCTGGCACGCTATATATACCGGGAATATACTCCTTTATAATGGGAATTCTCTACGAGAGATGTACTTCAGAGCTTTTTGCCCGAGCGTGTCCTCGTTTTGAGATGAATTTCGCAGAAAAACTGATTGGGGATGACTATTATTGCTTAATTTTATGCGTCGCTTTTCCTGCCGTTCTCAAATTGGAGCGTCAAGTTCATCATACGATTCGTTCAAATGAAAATATTCTCAGAAAACTTTTCTTTTTTAAACGTAATTCAAATTTTATTTTAATTTGCAACGAGCTTGATTGTTATACTGCATGACGCACGTATGCATTTTTCTGGTTAACGTACACGGATTACAACCACATTTGAGCCGAAAGCCAGCATGTTATAATGAAACATGCAGGTAGATATTAAATTACTTCTCCGTTACCCTCTTCCCACGATCTGTCTGTAAACTGAGCAGTCGACATTCAATTCGGCTAAATAATTCACATGAGAAAAGGACGCGAACTGGCGAACGTATTTCGAATCGACCAAGGGGGTCCTGCGGGTAAAAGTTAATTACGCAGGAATAAATTGACTTGTTATTATTACGATCAGAGTAAATTTTCAATAAAATAAATAATTTATGCTTTTTGGATAAATTGAAGTAATTTTCGTAATACATTGGCATGTCGGTAAGGTTGATATCTTCAGTACCTTTTAAAGCCCCCTTAAAAAATTGAGAGCATCTTTATAGTAAAAAACGAAAAAGAAATGTCAACCAAGTAATTTTAAGAGCCTAATCCAGCTTTTCCTGGCGCACTTTCCAACCACTCCGGACGAGTTTTCCACTCGCTTATATATAACTGCTTGCGCCCGTACTGCCAACGTTATCTCGGATATCCATCAGCTCTCCAACTCTAGGATATATATTTATATGTATATACCTAGATAAGGGTACCGTAGTAACTGGTACGTATAGGAAACCAAACCACTATAACGTCGCATCTCTCCTCATCCCGCATCGCAAGCAATATAAACTCGGCGGGCGCGTGCGCGACACAACCGGATCCCTGATAGAAACTCGCGGTTGTCGCGCGCAATTTCCCGGCCAGAGTGAGTGAGAGAGAGAGTGAGAATTCCAGTATATATAGTGCAAAAGAGCGCGCGATTTTCACGTCTGTCACGAAACTAGGCTCCCCTTTCCAGTATATGCTCGAAGGAGCTTTCCGCAGAACTCCGAACTGTAATTGCCTCTCGTGTTGCATACGTAATATTAGAGAGGGACGCTTGCGCCACCTACAACTCGTTTCGTTATCTCGAGAGGGCGCCACTGCTGTAGGTTATGCGATGAAACGGGGCAAGGAATGAATTATCGCGCAAGCATGCAGTGCGGTGTGGGCGGATCGAGAAATCTCGGGGAAAAGAATGAAAGAGAGTGGTAGATTGCATGGGTTCGTGTGCGAGGCGCACCGTGATAGAGAAAGAAATACGGCACCTATGCTGCGGCACTGTATCATTAGGCTTTAGTACGCTGTGAATTGAGGGTGCGCGCGTGTGTGCATATATGCGGGTATTATGGTCTGGTTACTTTATTATATACGAGTGATTTCTGCGCATCACTGAGGAGGTTTTATTAATGTTCGGTGTAACGTTATCGTTTTATACGCGTTATATTTAAATTTATCAAATTTTGATATAATGTATTAATTCGACAAGACTGCGATTCTCCTTAAATTCTCGTTATGTCGCTTCGGAAGTACCAGTGCGCTCAAAGGCCAATTGTCGCGTTCACTCTCTGATGCGAAATCGCTATCATTCCCGGAATCGAGTTATATATAGGTGAAAATCAAGTCAGCTTCGCGCCTGAAGCTTCGCATCCTCGTCACGACCATTCCATTTCGCCGAGATTCGCGCAGTTCTTTGCGCCGGGATATATAGGTAATAACTCTCGGTATAAAACCCAGCCGTACCGATTCGTATAATGAGACAAATGATCAACGCTCAAGTACCCACCAGTTGCACGCGGTCCTCTGATAATGTGTTGACCGAAGCCATTCTGGCAATGTGCGATGAATTTGGGAAATTGAATCGTTTGGATTTATTTATGTGTATTTTGAAATTGGTTGGATGATAAGTATACATTTAATGAAGCCCATAGCGGTCCTGGTTTATTAATCATTTGGATATTTAAATTATTCAAATCCGCACTTAACATTGTTCAAGTTGGTCGATATTTATTGTTTAATTTATTCATGCAACAGGAAGCATATAAAAAGTTTTCGTAAATTATTAAAATTTTTCATACGGTATTAGAGCATAACTGAACAAAGTAAACTCGCGGACTCGTCAATTTTTCAGTCCTGGATATGGCGAGGAAAGAAGAAATGACACGTGCGCGGCCTTGACTTCTGCAGCCTTTTATTTGTTGACTGAGATGCGATGGCATCAGGTGTCGTGGAATCTTGCGATCCTCGTGTATAGTCACTTCCCTCCACCTGTGTATATAGAACTATACACCCAATTAAAATCCCATAATAGTCAAAGTTCACTTTTTATTTAACACCGAGTTTATAAAATCCCAACGAAACATCAGCAAAAAAAAAAAATCGCAATAGCTTATTCAAAAAGCGGATCGAAAAAAGTCCTCTAATCAGCGCTACACGAGCTGCTGCAGTGTAGTATCTCTTGAACAAAAAAAATTTCTCTGCTTCGTATTTCTACCTCGACAACCCGTATCACCGACAAAAAAAAAATTTATTTTCCAACTCGCAGGCGCTGATTGAATTCGGTGCAGTTGCATCGCTATATATGGTATACACTCGTATATACGCCTTCCGGTCTATGGGAACTACATCATTCACAGAAGCTGCTGCAGCGCAGATATTGGCGAGAATCCAGACAAGTGGTTTTTAGCGATATTGACGATTCGAGAGCGACGTATGTGAAAGAAGGGACACACCGATATATAGATAGTCGCAGATATAATTTGCGCGAAAAGTCAATCGTGTATAACTGATTGATTGAGCTTTCGGGACGAAGCTCTTTTTTCTTGTTTTTAATTGAAAAGCTGATCCGTTATGCTACTCTGTACACCGAGTGGAAATGTTTTGACGGATTGGGTGAATTATTGGATTTTTCTTTATTATCGGCATAGTATGTGTTGAGTATAGGTAATCGTATATATGAATAATGGAGTATAGTGTATACTGTTATTCTGAACTAACTATATATGTTCGAAAATTGATTAGGAGAAAAGGGAAGCGAAGGTACTTGAAAAAGTCAATCGATAAATCTATATCTCGAACAGTGAGAGTTGTTTTCTATTATCGGAAAACAATTTCTGATGAGGGTTAGGAAGATTGGTATAGTATAAGTGTAATACGTACTTAACAATTCAATTACGTAAAACTCTTCGCTATGGTGTAAAATTAGCTGTTTACAGGTATACGACGTGTATATTTTATCAAAAACTCGAGGAATGCAAAAAAGTTTGTATTTTTCATATATAGCTACAAAGACATCCTGACAGGTGCAAAAATAAGATTTGTCTCGACTTGTTGTTGATGACTAGGCGTCTCGAAACTCGAAAACGACCGATGTAATGCGAACTTAAAGCAGTATCAGCACTAAACTGCTATACTTCTGATGAAGAAGGTGTATTATATATAGGATATTCGTGTGAGTCCGCAAATAAATTGTTCCTCAAAAATCCGCACATGATACACATCGTATTAAGTATACTTAAATAATTTATAAAAAAAAATATCCATACCGCATTCACCTCTAATCTATGAAAATGCGCAGTTTTGAATGAATGCAAGAACAGACTCTTACCCACACAAATATGTTAATTTTTAATAACGATGAGGCACTGCTATATAACGCAGCTTGTTCATTAAAAAAAAATTAACGAATAATTAACCAGTCTTTCTAAAATAAAATACCACAGCAATACCTAATAACAGAATATTCATCTCTGTTTCGCAGGAGAGTCGCAGTCAAGGTGATAATATGTTCCTGCGACGATGATGCTGCACCGTAGTACGTCGTCGCGGCGTAGACGGGCGTCGCGCAGCGTCACGAATCCGTCTCAGCCATCAGCTGGTCAACAAGGACAACCGGCACCTCGAAGTAGGCGGGCATCGGTCGCCTCGACCGAACCCGCCTCGGAAGCACTTCTGGGCATACAAGGTGCTGGTGGTCTACTCGCCGGTATGCAGGGCATGGACAGGCAAAGGTCACCGAGGGGAAGCTGTGTTCCCAACATTGCACTTGACACCGATGATGAGACGCAGGAGGAGGTGAGCTTTCTTCTATTTTATGCTGTTATTTATTATTTTTGGGATGAGAATTAGAAGTCGTCCTTATTTTCAATTATATAAATATATACTATCGATATATGTTATGGTTTTTTAATATATAATGTAATAGTAATATAATAATTTCCTTTAATAAATGACAAAATAGGGAAAATATTTTTTGGCTACCGTTATTGCGGTCATTATGCCATCCGGGAAAAGGCATCTGGATTCGAAATCACTTGTCGAGTCGCATTCCATACGATAGCACAGTAAAAACACAATCTGTTTGTCGTTAAAAATAAATGTAACAAATCAAAGGAAAGTCGAGAGTCGTGACGAAAATAATAAGTATTCCAAATAGCGCGCTTCTCAGTGTATATAGGTATACCTATAAAACGAAATCGTACAATTATCAATTCCTTTCACGACACGGAGACCGAATGTACATGAGCATACTTATGAGCAAAGGCCACATGTGGCACAAAGACCAAGCCAGAGTGAGAGACAATGACACGTCTCCGTAAAATGAACAACGATCGAAACTTCCTCTGCAGACTCATAAAACAATCAAATTACTGCATTTGCATAATATCAAACAGAGGCGCGGATCTCGCGTGAATCATAGTGTGGCCCTCGACTATCTTAATGTAAAATCCCACGAAACAATTATTTTTTTTATTACCATGTCGCAACGCTCATCTGAGTCAACACTTTTCCGTAAACTTAGTAAAATAAAGTAAGTAAAGTAAAATAAAGTACTTCCGTAAAATTCTGATTGGCCCACACTACTCTGGATTTCAAACTTAGGGAAGACAAAATAAGGAGAATAACGATATCTTAGTCTCCCAATTGGTCAAAAATACCATATCTTCGACAATGCAAGAGGAAACCAGAGTAACGAGCTCTCTCTCTCTCACTCACTCTCTTGTAAAATACCGCGAAAAATTTATTTTTATAAATTACTATATAGCAACAATTATTTACTAAGTCGACATTTTTTCCGATATATACCTGTCACCCTTAATTAATATTCCGTCTAAGTTCACAGCCTTAGTTCATTTCGAATTAAGACTTTGCGGCACCGCTCAGTTTTATGACTAGGCCCAGTGCTGCTATGAATTAGAAGTAGTACCCTAAATTTTCCGTATACCAAATTTGGGCCTAGCATTTGATATAAAAACCCGGACAGTTTTTTCACATCGAGCAGTTCGTATCTGACAGTGATAAACGAATCTCTGTCAGTCATTCTCGCGGCGCGCCGCGATAGTGTGCCTAACTCTTTTACTATTTGAACGCTAGAAGCGCCTTATGAATATATTTTGTATAATATTAACACACTGAGTCAAGTATTTGTAAAACTAAGATTGCTAACAGGCATTGAAAAAATCAACTTATATTTAAATCAATTTACGATTACTTTTATTCGATAAACCCGAAACATTAAAGGTAAGAATTTGTTATCTCATACATTTAATTTTTCACAACCTGTATAGGTTACTGATACTCAAAAAACATTAAAATCAGTGTGACGTTACGGAGAGGGTTGTGGTAAAATACTCGTCGATCACTTAATAACTTTATACGTGCGCGATTAGCAAAAGAAGTTATATCTATATAATTATACAGAAATACAATATCATTAGCGGGAGAGCTGCGTTCGCATCTCCACGGCATTCGTCCACCACTATAGCGTCTGCTCATACTATAGCCTTCGTCAATGAAACAGACACATGCGGAGCGTATATTATGCATTGGCGCACGTGTCATATTTCGAGTTCAAGGCTCACAAGTATACATATATAGTAAGACAGCGCGCAGAAGCGAAAGAAGAGATAATGCACCCTATGGTAATGACGCCAAGCATCATAAACTAGATAGTGGAAATAAAATAAGATAGCGAAGCACGAGAAAAGACCGGAAGAGTGAGAAGACAAGCTGGTATTCAATGTAAAGAAGCATATATTATAGAAAAGACACTTCGTAAACTCTTTCATTGTTCCATGTTGCTCTTTTGTTGATATTGCAAAAGAATAACTTGTCGTCCTCTGTGTCTATGAAAATATCTAATAGCTAACAGAGTTGCTGTTCGACGATGATCATCACCGTCTAGGACATAACACCTGCACTAAGCTCGACGACATAAATCAGTCAAAGATTCGTCATTAGAAAAATAAATAAAGGGTTAAAAATAATAATAACGCGTGTTGCTATACTAAAAAGAATAATAAGATAGGATTTTCAGATAAAAGATATACAATTTCGTGATCTCAGTATTATTTAAAACGGTAAACCGAAAAATGTTATCGAATTCCAAACCTCTTTTTTGTATGAGGACTTACTCCAGTGCATGATGTATACCATAAATTACTATCCGTTGTCTCTCGCATCTCGGACCTTCAGAGTGGCTGTCGATCAGTCGCTGTCCAGATGTTTCGCCACGCCGAGAGATGCTCCGCAATAAATCACGATGCTACTTCTGTGATGCGCCTTTATTGGCTTAACGCGCAGCCGTTTATTTTCATAAAAACCGGGGAAAGCCCACGGATACGGGAAACTGCGAACTGACAATGCCTACTTTTTGCTGCGTTTTGAACAAATATTTTGATTTATATAAAAAACTTTATATTTACATTTTAAAACAAAAATGTAAGGTGTCCGGCTAGAATTTTCCATTTTTTCGACGTTTGAATTTAACCAAAATGCTCGTATGGACCTGTCGTCTGGCGCCTAATCATAAATCAAACGCAGGTGGTACCACGCCTAATAGAGACATCACGAGTCAGGCCACAAATCTATAATCTATTATGTGTAAATTGATGACTTAATTAACCAGCGGGTGAGATTGGTTAAATAAATCATATATTAGACATAGACTACGATCACACGCTGACTAGATGCGTCATCTAACTCAATACGACACCACCTGTACGAATAGTCAAAGCGGGTATATTATAAACCCTCGACTTTCACCTACTGGCTAGTTAGATTGTGTTTAGCCCATTGTCGCGGTCGGCTATTGTATCGCTCAAATTTTTCAAAGAAAACTCCGTTTGACTGCGGTCGTGGATACACCTTCGAGTGAATCAATCTGCAGTCGTGCGTCTTACTAAAACTTTGTTAAAATATAGTAGTTTGAAGAGTGTTAGTAATAAACCAGAATATTTATTAACGAGCCTCTAAAACCAATAGATTTCCTTCTATTTACCATAAATAATTATTCAGAAGCCACAGGGAGAGCTCTCCGCAAGCACGCTAAGAAATACGAATGACTATTTTTTTTCGGTAGTCGGACTCCTGAGAGTCTCCCACGAGAGTGAAAAGATACCAATTTCCGATTTTTTTTAACGATAATTGAACGGAATCTCTAAAATTATTCAAAATGATGAAGCGATTGAAAATTTACTCGAATAACATCTTGGCTGTGAATCCGTTTTTCGGACGACGACAATGAAATATGAACTGGATATTTCCGGGATTTTGCAGTATGTCACAAGGAAATAAAATTTTTTTAGATTGAGAGGCGCTTAATATTTTACTACATGAATGTTCAATAAAAAGCTTCGAAAGACTTTGTCGAAGAGGTTCAAACATGGGGGAAAACTCGAGTCGGATGAATCATAAATGTAAGAGACAGTTGAAAACGCCCTTTTGTGCAATATTCTACAAATCTTCCAAGTATTTCATAGAGAGAGAGAGAGGACGCAGATTTTTTCGCTGAAACTTTTACGACCTCGGCTCTGCGCATTCCGGCAAACAAACTTTCCTTGAGCTTCAATTTTCATAAAAATTTCTTCAGCTCTTTCCGATTTATTGTTCTTCTTGACATATATATCTGCAGTCGCGTTATGTACGTAACTGATGTGAATCTACATAGCAATTGATTATAGTCACGACTCGTTATTGAATTGTAACAAAAGTCGTTAAGCCAATACTTTTTTTTTAATGTCTTATTTTCAAAGTTAACTTATTCCGCACGACTGGTTTAATATTCCTTTTAAAAGCATCTTCGCTAAGACGTAATAAGTAGATAAGAAAATCGATACAATCCATACTCCACAAAGCCCAACCGAATTAAAAAATCCATCAACAAATAAGATACGGTTCACCGGGCAAAAAGCTGAGGCATCAAGAAGTTTCTATTATACGTCTTAATTGAAAATCAATAACTATAAAGTCGTCGCTGCATCTCTGTCGTGTCCTTTGAAAGGCCGAGACTGTTCGTAAGAAGCAGTTTCTTCAATGTGTGCATCTCGAAGCGATAATAAACTATACCTACATATAATAACAGATCCACCAGACGAGATAATCCCCATATAACGAAATTTCCTCAAGTTTTAACGACCTCCACGTATACATATTGTATATCTATAGAAGTCTTCAAGTCGGGCGAAGTAAATAGTTCGGAGAGTCTAGCTTCAAAATGTATTGCAGCAACTCGAGATATATATATCGGTCGCCGAAGTTCGACGAGAGATGCTTATTTGCATTAAAATTTTAATGCCATCGCTAACTTTCGAGCCGAGAGCGTGAGGTTGAGGGATATATTCCGGCTTCGATATACTTATTTCCCCAGAGAGATCCGATGCATCCGTATGTGGCATAGGATTATTATGTGTATACAGATAGTGTGTGTGTTTTTTTGTCTTTTAGATTTTCACGTTTTTGTTTACACTATAGGTATATATCATTTAAACTATTAAAAATTATGTGAATGGGAAAAATTATCGAGTCACCATCGATCGAGAGATAAGATAATACTTGCAATAAAGCCACGTGAGATTATTAATTCTAAAGAAATTGAACGATCAAAAGAATAGTACTTACCTGTAAGTATATAAATACGCGTTTAATCTAATCTAATATATCTATTACGCAGCAAGAATAATAGTGTTCGGAGAATACGATCTCGACAATTGCAGTGCGGTGACTAATCGAAAATGTCAAAAGACCACATCGCAAGTGTCATATACATACGTACAGGTATACATGCTTACCTATCATTATCAGATATTCTTATACTAATACAAAGTATTGTATACTCATTTCAAGATGACAGTATAGTTTACCCTACACCTCAAACTATGATATATGTAGGTACATTTGCGCTTATTATATATGCACAGGTGTGCGTCCTTTCGAACTTCAATGGTAGTCTCCCTTATACTCACACAATATATTTACATAGAATATAGTATATTCACGAAATGCAAATATACTGTATACGAAGAAAAATGATAATGATTCACAAAATTTTACATGTCTATAGCAATGCAAGATCAATAGACCACGATATATATGTATAAACTAAACGTTTTTTGTATAATAAAATTCGCTAGACACAAAGAGCAATTTTTTCATAGAAATCGTGAGAGAAAACTTTATAACACTTGTAATAACTGCCGAATCTGTCATATCGCGTTATGGTTTACCTAGTAGCAAAATTTTCCTATCGACCTTTTTCCGTGTAATGAAGCCGTTAAATTTTTCTCATCGCGTCTCGGCAAAGAAGCACATATTGTATGTACATATGTATATTGATAGGTAATTATAATAGTGCTATTTTTCCTGTAAACTCCTAGTTTTAACATTTAAAGATACCGATCAGCTGAGCAAGCATACATTGATTTATGATTGATAAACTCTCAATCAGAAGTTTCTGCTTGATTAACCAAATAAAGTCTATAGTTATTGTGCATAAAGTGTATTGAATTATTTTACGATTTCCCGAACTCACTGATTAAGCATATACAAATAAGGTACATAGTAGCCTATATAATACACTATAGAATCAGTCTTCACATCAATCGCTCGTCGCAAAACATCGGAAGACGCGATGTTTCCGGAACGAATAATAGCTATAGGAAAAAAAAACTGCTTAATTCGTAGTAACCAGTAGACCAGTATTAGGCATATTTCACTCTCAGTGCCGCGCGTTTTCCGGCAAAGTATCCGTCACGTGACCTCAGCGCTACAGGAAACGAGAAAGAAAAAATTGATACAGCAGTCGTTCTTCGCTAGCGGGGGAGCGAGGACAGTATATATACACATACGTGCATCGGAAAGCACACCGAGAGAGTGTGTGCGGGAAGCGAAAGAGAGAGAAGTCTCGTGTGGATGTGCTTTATTGTGTACATATACATATACCTGTGTGCCGATTTAGTTACCGGAATTTATACTCGCCTGATGCGCAGTTTGATACTTGTATATGATCCACGCTTCGTGTGACGCTTCATGTGGTGCAGTAGAAGGCACGTTTTGAACGTGAGTTTTTTTGGAGGCGGAGAATATCATCATCAACGCGTGAGTATGTAAAAGTGCCTGTGCTTGATGTGTATTATAAGTAAAGCGCTTCGAAATGTCCGAGAGAGACAAGACGATTTTCGGAATCGTGTAGGAATTCACAAAGTACAGTACCTAATATATACAGATATACTTATAGAAGGGGTACGATTGTTTACGAAAACGCGAGTTTGTTTTCATTGCCCGGCTTTTTCTCTCACCTTCCGTTTAGAGGACGCTGATGCAACAGTTGTGCTTTTTCGCCGCTGCGGACTCATATATAGGGTTTTTTCTCCTGTACATATAAAAACTGCGCAATTATTATTACAAGCGACTGCAAGTGTAAAATAGAAAAGGATATGTCGAATTGTGAGTGCCCGGAAATTTTTCACGCTTCTAATGCGACGTCAAGTCAAGCGGTGGTCCATGTTGATCATGATTTATCGATAATATACAGGTGTATTTCGATGCTTATATATTGCGAGTGACTGAGAGAGTATGCCTATCACAAAGAATACTTGAGTAAGTGATACTTATATCCACAATTTTTACAGCAACATGAATGGAAGAGTGCAACCGGGATCATGGAGTTCCAGTTGCCGTGGACAAAAAGCTGCTTCTGCTTCGTCAGTTTTAAATACAAATAAGGAAGGTACGTTGACAAGAAAGTCTGAGAAAAAGCAGATGTAAAATATTATGGATCTTACCATTCGAATAAGTTTTACAAGTGCATAATTATATAGTTACTTGTTCTTTAATTTGGGAGTGTAACTAATACAATCTTTTATTAATTTAACAAATTGAATAATTTGTAAGAAAGTCTAGTTTTATTTCAAATAAATTATACTTTCTTATAATCAATATTTTTTATAGACAAATCAAGAAAGAGAACAAGTACAGCAGAGCTCAATGAAGAGGCGAAGAAGCCAAAGATAGTCTTGGTCGATGTAGAGACCGATACTCCAATATATGAAGAAGGTACATACCATCAATATATATTTATACAAGTAGTTTTTTTATAGTATTTAATTGAAAGTAACAGAACATAAGCAATTTTTGAACTGTATGATTGATTTGATTATGATTTGAAACAAAAACAATTGATTAATAATTCTTACTTTTCAGATGTTAAAGAGAACCTTAGCATTAATGAGAGTGTCAGCAGCAGCATCTCAAATCCTGACACCAGCATAAAGGCTGAACCAAAGAATACAAGTATTCTGCTTAAACTAGCCAAAATACTTGCGAATCGTGTTGAAGACAACAAGAAGCTGATACTCAAAGGACTCATACAAAAGTACCATGTAGCTTTAATTCAAGAAAATGTTATTGAAGTGGAATTGAAAACGGCATCCAATAGTATCAGGGAATATTATGGAAAATTTCATTCAAAATTTGTTGAAGGTGTTGGTCTTTCTGACTCAGCGAAGAAATTGAAATATTATTTAGAAAGGTGTTTGAAAGGCAATCCAGACTTAAATACAATCCAACTGAAGATAAGTGATAAATTTGGTCAGCAATTTCGATTGGACAAAAATCCTCAAATCAAAGAATTGGGGAAATTATCTAAAGATCTTGCAACGTACATCAGTTTGTCATTGACGATCAAAGAACCAATATTCATTCGCAGTATTACTTCTTTGAAAGAAGACATACAAAAACTAGCGGGTCACGTTTTTAAGGAAAAGGAAAAGAAAAAAAAGAAAATGGAAAATAGAAAAGTAGTCTGTGTGGTGTTTACAGAAGATTTTTTAAATAGAGATAAGAAACTGGCTGGAAATTTAAATTTGCTAAGGGATCTCATCATAAACGAGCTCAAATATGACCCTTTCAGCAATCTCCATAATCGCCTGTTTGAAATATGCAACTTTCCTGACACAGAGTCCCCCGATGTCGAAATGAAGTTACCACAAGAGGACTTTATGGAAAACTGTAGCAACATTACCAATAAAGAAAAAAACACCACGAAAAAGATGCAAAATACTAGTGTGAAAGAAATCCATTATAATTCCAATAGTGAGATCAATGACAGTTTTTCAGAAATTAAAATCATATTCAATCAAGAAGCTCTGGGTGCTATTACTTCATGTCTAACCAATATGTCTAGTAAACAAGTGAATTTTATTGACACTGAATGTGCTGCATTTCACATTCGAAAGGTTCTGCAAATTGTTCAACATATTCCCATGTATTCAAAGCCCAATGGATGGATACTAGTTAAGTTCAAGAATTTCCTTGATCAATCACACTTAATTTTAGAATTATTTGAGTCAACAACACATCTATTACTGATTGAGCACTGCAGCTCTTCAGAGAAAATAGAGGGCATGGATAAGATTTGCTGGAAACTAGAGGATATCGTTCAAAAATCCGCGGAAAATAACCCAAAAAAGATAGTAGTGATCGGAGACACAAAAGATCTTCATGCTTTGTTCAAGTTCAAGTGCAACACAATCGACGAAAAGTGCGTTAATATAGTGAACCAGTTGACAGAAGAGTCGCAATCAGATCTATTACAGAAAATCCATGTAAACTTGTATGACCGTCAATTAAAGCTTGCTGAGTTAATGGATAAGCATGCCTTGGTGAACGTTGTCAGCACACCTCAATTGTTGAAGCAACTATTGGCAAGAGATTTTGTCATTGACCGCAGTAAAGACCAACAGCAACCCTATTACAACGCTGAATTTATAAACGAACAAGTTTTACTATGCAGGAATCGAATTGTTATTGTATCCGGAGAATCAGGATCAGGCAAAAGCACCTACCTGCACAAATTGGAAGACAGATTAACAAAGTCTTCTATGCTGACCTGGACTGTCGGCATTCATCTGGACAAACCTGACATAATTAAGAAGCTTGAGAAGCAAAATTTCAAGGAGAACAAGAGAGCAATCGACTTTCTGATCGACTTACTTGGTTATCAGGGTCTTCAGAGGCAGATGTTTGCTGCATGTGTTGTAGGCGAATTAAGCCTCAAACTTGTTCTGTTATTCTACGGACTTGGAGAAAGGCTACTCTATCCATCTAAAGATTCCAAGAATGCTGTTATAAAGATCCTTAAAGCGCTAAAATCGGCGAGTGGCAACATTAATATCTATGTTACGTGCGAATCTCAATCACGGATAGAGCTGGAGCACAAACTACACGTGCGAGCATTAGAACTGGAGCCTTTTACTAGACAGAAGAAACTTGAGTTCGTTATTAATTATAAATTTACTTATCGTTGAATTCTTATCGTTTTGAATTTATATTAATTTTTGTTATGTTTCACAGGTTTATGGTCGAATGCTTACGTCGCTATCCAGACACTAACAAAGTCGACTTGGCAAAACGCGCTGAATATCTTCTTAGAAGTTATGAAGACAAGAAATTGGCGTATCAGATTGATACGCCGCTGCAGCTAAAGATGCTCGTACACATACATCGGTCTGAATTGATGAGCGATAATTTCTGGCCCGTATACAGCATTCCAAGTAATTTGTGTAAATTTTACCAGCGTTTTATCGAGAACTGCAATCTCGACCGTAACACAACACAAATGTTAGAGCGTTTGTCGCTCAGAAGACTCTTGACAAGTTCTGAACAAAAAAGCTTAGATCTCGATGAAGTGCAGTCGTTGGATGAAGAACAAATGGTCGAGAAGCAGAATAATCTATTGATGCACTTGACTATTGCCGAGTATTCTGTTGCCAGCTGGCTCGCAGAGAATATTGGTAATAAAAAAATTAAACCTGCGATCTTGCAGTGCATCGAGCGACTTATCGTTATGACGTCGTCAGTTTTCTTTGATACAGTCTTCCAGTACTTTCAACCAACCAATTCAGAAGAACGTTTAAAGGATGCATTCACACTTATCAGAAAAGATCTTGTCAACTGGTTTAGTGCTATGCTGCGATTGCGAATTTTTGATCCGGTTCATACGCAAGCGTTATTGAGATATGCCACGAAAAAGAACAAGTTGCAGATAGTTAGAATCCTCTTGAATTATTACAGACAATCAAATTCCGATCTCGTCCAGTTCGTTGACTCGAAATCATCTCCGGAACGTGGAAGCAAGAGCGCGCTTACCCTGGCAGCTGAGGCCGAGAACATCAGTATGGCTTGCGAGTTGATGGTTGCAGGTGCCAAGATAAAGGGATTGAAACCAGAATTCCAGCGAAAGGTTTTGCGTTTTATACTTGATGAGATTTTCAAAGACCAGTCACATTCTAAGTATGTTTCTCTACTTGAGAGATTTATATTGCTCGAAAGTCACGTTGTCATAGAAAGCCTGGAGACAGATAGAATGTTCGAAGAACTGTTTACCTTCCTTTTGAATAAAGGACGTGTGGAGGTATTCAAATGTTTGCCTGTTGTCAAGCCTGAATTTCTTTCCACCAGCTTCTGTATCATCAATGCTAACAGAAACATAAAGGACGAGGTCCGATTGGAGATGAGCAAGTTTCTGCTGGAAAAGCTCGATGGAAGTTTGAAGCAGCATACCTACTTGGTGCTCGAGGCAGCCCTGGATTCCAATCATCCAAAGAGCTTCGAATACTTCATCGACCACTACCCGCAGGGCTATATTGGTTTTTTAAAGGAAGTGCTTCTACACAATCGTTTCAAGGCTCTCAAATTCTTGTTACACAACAGTAGCAAATTGAATAACCAGCTGAACCTCTCTGGCGTCACTGCTCTGAACTTGGCTTTGGGTCAGCCCAACGTTAACCCGCGGATACTTAAACTGCTACTGGACGAAGGTAACCTCGATAATGTGATCAAGCCAGAAGCCGAGAATCCACTTTCCACGGCTTTGAAGCAAAATCTAAATCCACATCTGGTGCGTTATCTCGTGGAGAAGCGCGTCAATCTCCTCGATTCCGAGGACATGCACGGAATGTTCCCTTGGTGCTATGTACTTCTTAGTGAGACATGTCGCTACTCAGCCCAGGACCAGCTGGAACTCATGGAGTACTTTCAGAGCAAGGTCAAGCTAGAGGTGCCATCCAATAGGGCTCAGCAGAGCTTTGTTTTCGACAAGCGCAGACAAGAGATTGCGAGAAAACTGGAATTCTTCCAACATAATAAAAGCTACAACCTCGACTACGAGGTGGACAGTGTGGACGAGGCAATTCCGCGTTTGCATAAAGCTATTCAGGCCAACGACACTGACTGGCTAAAGTTTCTACTCGTTCACGGGGCTAACGTCGACGTGCGTGAGCCCATTTACAATAAATCGGCCTTGCACATTGCTGTTGAGAACAACCGCTACAATATGGTAGAGTCCTTATTGCAGTATGCCGCTGTATTCGACGCTACCGATAAAAACAACGACATACCTGTAACCTTTGCTTCTTCCTACTATCGTATTCGGGTTTTGCTTGAAAAGGTAGCGCACTACTTTTACACTGATAATCTCTACGGTATGTTGAAAGAGGACGCTAAGTTACCGGACTATCACACAAGTGAGACGGTTCGTTCCAATCTATTACGTAATTTTTTTAACTGCCGTGACCGGCATGGCCGAACATTGCTACATGTGGCTGCCGATACCAACGATCACAAGGCTATATCAAATCTGATGTTTTTCAGTAGAGAGTGCGAACCAATTTGTTACCTCAATGAACCACTCTTGGATATAAACGCGCGGGACTTCCGCGGTGACACGCCATTGCATATTGCGTCTCGTAAAGGCTATCACCAGGTTGTAACCAAGCTTTTCAGTCAAGGAGCAATTTTCAATATGGTGGATGCAAAGGGGAAAAGCCCGCACAGTCTCGCTTTAGCGAATGGCTGTCCGACAAATATCCGTCTATTCGCTTCCGTCGTGAATATTTTCGATGCGCTTAAACGCAACGACCACGAAACTGTAAAATCTTGCATCGAAAAAAACCAATTTATCGTCAACGCGAAAGATTGCAACGGGCTTACAGTCATGCACTGGGTCGTTCTGCAAAATGCCAATGACCTGCTGGAGTTTCTCTTGAATTTGGGTGTCAGGATATGTCTCTCAGTTGTAGATTTATCCGGAAGATCTCTGCTGCACATGGCTGCGAAGGCGGACAATATACCTGCAGCCAAGTTATTTCTGAAGCTTGGCGTTCGTCTCGATACTAAGGACAATAAGGGTAGACGAGCTTTTCAATGTGGACTTCCCAACTCCAAATGCGCCAATATGCTGCGAGATATCTACAGACTGTACGAAGATCTGCACAGCGGCGACCCGCAGATTCTAGTGGACGAGCGTCCAGAGAAACTCAAAAAATATCTGAAGACATTAGAGAAGTTGTATCAGATTGAGCCGTATGCAGTGTTGAACGCGAAGACCAGTCCCGATTATTGGAACAGCTTGACACGTCAGGCGGCGATCTATAACTATCGAGGTGTACTCGAGAATCTATTTCGCCATGGAGCAGCGTTACCCCGCAAATTCAAGGACATAGCCGAGGGAATCGAATGCAAGAAGCTTATCCGTAAGGTCGAGTTGGTCTTAAATGTGCTCAGTGTAGATGACTGGAACAATAACAACCTCGATGAGAAGATAATAGTCAATTGCCGGAATTACTCTGGTGAAACGCTCTTGTGCAAGGCCGTTAAGTTCAAGAAATTTAAGGAAATCCGTTGGTTGTTGGAGCGAGGAGCGAATCCTCTTGACATTAACATAAAGAATTATAGCGCACTGTCTGCGGCAGAAAAAATGTGTAATCCCGAGGTCGTTAACCTTTTGAAAAGGGCTATACCTGCTCGCAAAGAGAGTCTGTGAGAAGAGCGTACTATCAAAGTCTTATCATAGTATTAAATTTTATAAAATTAGTTGTAGTATCTAATAGTTTTATAGAAATGTGACGTAGGTTGGTGCTAATGTCAATGTATCAAGAAACCAAATAGCAACAAAATATCTAATAGTTTTTTGTTGCGAAGTTTAGAAATAAGAAAGTATTCAATATTTAATGTTACAGCTGAATTTGAGGCTTAATCAAAGCATCCGTGCTTAGAAAAAAACGGTAAAAAATCAAAAAGAGTAGAGTAAATTTATAAAATACAAGTTTTATGCTTGTTTCTAATATTTTTTGTTATCAATAGAAATATATAGCTTTATATTATAAATTTATAAAGATAAGATTTGGCAAAATGAAGTTTTATACTAAAGGTAATTTGGTTTTACCTTTTTTACCTTAATGAATGAAATATTAGTAAAAAATGAGCCCTTATGACACGCCGTGGCATAAACCTTGATTTATGCCACGCTCGTGCAAAAATGCATAAAATATCGTACGATACTAGGGGGGTAAAGGTATTTCACCCTCGTTGGGACTTGTCACCCTCGCTTATAGTATCGTAATATACTATTTTATAATCGAACAAAACTTAAAACGGGTCTAAAATAATTATTTTTTTTCTAATCTATGACGAGTGTAATTTATAGTATTATTTTATCAAAATACAATAGGTCGCGTGCTCCCCGAAGGCACAGTGTATGTATACATATCGTATACTTGTCATCGGGGCGCTACCGCGACCCTTGATTAATTTGAACAAAAAAAAACTTTATTTTAAAAATTTGTTTCTTTCAAATTGAATTTTTTTTATAAAATTTACAACGAATCGTCATTTGATAATGGTTGAATTTCGAAAAAAAGCTAATGATCAATTATGCTATTAAAAAATATTGAATTTATACGAGAAACCGTAATAAATATAAAAATACAATATTTTTTATATTTAATACACAATTACGGCTATTTATTATAATGTAAAGTATAAGAATCACAGATTACGTAATGCGATAGCGTTGAGAGCAGAAATTATTTCTATGTATCATATTCATGTTACAACTTTTTTTACTTTGAGTACTAAATAAATTTTGTAAACAAATTACGCATTGCAAAGATTATTGATCCTGGAAACCTCCATCGTACGATACCTAAATCTGCAAACGGTACTGCTCTTCTAAAAATGTAAAAATATTAATTCTAATTGAAAACTCTACTCAAATCGTAACAAGAACTTGAAAAAAAACTCTTTCTTCTGCTTTCAGACATTCAACCGACGCCTTCTACCGGACCCAGAGCACTGCGGAGCGTCCCGTCTGAGTCTCGCCCCGGAGGCAAACCGAAGTTCTCGCAACTCCCTCGTTCCGGATGACTACGCGGTGAGCCGTTCACCTCGAGGTTCTCTCATCCCGGACACCTCGGGTCGTTCTCCACGCAACAGCCTGATACCAGGTGACTTGTCCGCGACAGTCCGACCTCAACGCAGTCCCAGACACTCGCTGATCCCGGACAGTGCGCTCAGTCCACGCAACTCGCTGGTACCTCTGGATGTTGGCTACAGTCGAAGTCCAAGGGGTAGCCTCGTGCCAGGATCCGCTGCAGCTGGAGCTGGTTCCAGGGTGTCGTTGATGCCGGAAAATGGAGGAAGGAGTCCCAGACATTCGCTTGTACCATCCGAAGCTATGTCTAGGAGTCCCAGGGGTAGCGTGGCCAATATTGACTTTGATAGGAGTCCAAGGGGCTCTATTTGCCCGGATACCGCGAGGTCGCCGCGTGGGAGTATCACGCCGCTTGATATGCACATAGACAAAAAGGTGAGCTTTTTTGTTTGTTACGATGTGCTTTGGGGTTTATCTGAGACGTGGATAGAAATTGTTGTAGCTTTTTGTAGTGCACAGTATAATAGATTAATTTCTATTAGTTTGCATTTTATTTTCTAAAATTACTTTCGTGAAATTTGAATTTTTATCGCCGATGAGAAGATGGGCTTTTTATGATTTGTACGAGCTGCTTCGGATTAATCTGAGACAAATTGTTGTAATTTTTTAGAATATCGTTTTTGTTTGAAATTGACCATTCATTTACTTTTGTTGTAACGCACAGTATAATGGATTAATTGACATTCAATTTTCCAAAATCACTTTCGAGAAATGTAAATTTTTACCGACGAGTATTTTTAATTGATTTCATTGATCATTATACAAATTAATATAAATTTTATTCCTTATTTCGCAGGAACGAAGTCCACGTGGCTCGATAGTCTCAGAATGCATAAATCAGAGTCCGCGAGGTTCCATCGTTCCAGAGTTGGTAAACCGATCTCCACGTGGTTCCATAGCGCCAGACCCTTCTCGGTCTCCCAGAGGCTCCATCTGTCCCGAAAGCAATCGATCGCCCCGAGGGTCCATAGCTCCAGGTCACGAGCTCAATAGGTCACCTAGAGGCAGTATCGGTATGGTCGGTACCGGTGAACATCGTGGTTCTATTGGTGGTGCCGATGACGAGCCATCAAGGAGTCCTCGAGGGAGTATCGGTCCCGCATCCGACCTGGACAGAAGTCCTCGGGGGAGTCTTGCGGGACAGGAGCATAGGAGAATGACGAGGAATACTGGATTCGCTGTGCAAGATCCTAGGAGGGCTTCCGCTGATCAAGGTTGGTCTTTTGTAGTTCTAACGAGTATGCGCGTGTTATATATTTGATTCATGTTTAAGCAAAGATAACGTTTTTTTTTTTTATTTCTGAGGTAAATTTATATTTACTGAAGAAAAAAAGATTGCTTTGATAAACCCGACCCAGCATAGTTTGCCGATTATATATAGCGTCCGCTGCAGTGTTGATGCATGCACGTGTCCCCTCGAGAGCCGGAAGACCTACGCAAACTCCCCCGTAGTTTCTCTTGGAAACTAAGAACAAATTCTTCACTGAGGAGTTGTAAACTGAAACTTGGAGATTGTAATCTTACCTTAAGGAAAAAGCGCAGTTAATTTAAAAGCACTCGAGACCCGTCTCTCGAATAACGAATATCCAACATTATCGAACAACAACAAAATAAAACAAGCAGCTCTTTTGTTTCACAGAACCACACGTTCCGAACTCCGTAATAACAGTCTCACTGGCGGCTATAGAGCGCGAAATTCTGCAGCAGAGCAGTGTATTCATCGACTGGCCGAGCAAGTTTTACACATGTCCGGCACGTATAGTGCGCTTGGTTGTATACAGATCGGAAGCGGAGGGATATAGGGCTTTCAAAACGTTTTCGCGACCGCATCACGTTCGCCCGAGCCAATTTCGCCCGCGGCCGACTGAGAGGCTGATATAGCTTTGATGCTGCTTAGAGTGCGACCCTTTGGTCTGTTGCACGATGTATATGCGGGTTAGCCGAGAGAATTGAAGCTTCGGCTTTTTTACTTAGTGCTTGTTGGGAGATTTGTAAGGTGTTGCGTTTGTATGTTGGAGAATTGTATATAAATTTGGAATGATTTTTCTTTTATTGGCATTGAGGTTTGTTGAGGGTTTAAAATTGAAATTTTGGAGTATATATTAATATGGGTGTGTCAAAAACGAACTTGTAGAAATTGATTACTTACATATATTATCTGTAGAATTCTACTAACAAGTAAATACTGCTGCAAATTTATGAGCCTACCGCAGGTATAA
This sequence comes from Cecidostiba fungosa, assembly GCA_900474305.1. Taxonomy (NCBI): domain Eukaryota; kingdom Metazoa; phylum Arthropoda; class Insecta; order Hymenoptera; family Pteromalidae; genus Cecidostiba; species Cecidostiba fungosa. The sequence goes on from UCOJ01000703.1 coordinate 44,086, forward strand.
CGTGTGTGCAGCGACAGGGACTCGCAATCTATATTATCGATTATCTAATAGCTTTGCCGTTACACTGTATGAGGCAATGACACAAATACTATATGCATTGTACTGTAGAAGGAAGAGGCTCGACGTTTAAATGAATAAAAACACGGGGGAAATATTTTTCATGGTTTAGTAAGTCATAGTTTATTTAATAGTATATACTTGTACATAAAAGATAAACTTAACAGTATTTTGTTAAAGATTATTAATTTTTATCATTTAATTCAAAGTTTGAATATTTTAATTAATCGAATTATAACAATTGTATACATATTAATGAAAAAAATCGTTTACAAAACAATAATCGCATCGTCGGACAATTTTTTTAAAGATTTCACTTCGATTTTCTTCAACGGGTTACTCCCGATGTCCAAAATTTGCAATGAGTCGGTTACTGCTGATGTTATGTTATCGAAGCTCAAAATAGCATTGTGATTTAAATAAAGTTTAGAAAGAACGTTTGGGGATTCCCATACTGGTAGCGTTTCAATGTGATTGTTACTTAAATCAAGTTCTTGCAACATTGGTAGATGAGTTATAAATTTTTCTGAAATATAGTGTATATTATTGCTTTGCAAAGAAAGGCTCTTGAGGTTCGGCAATACACTTTCCATGAATAATGATATCACATCCCGTTTCATGGAATTCAATATCAAAGTTGATAAGTTTTGTAAATTCGATATTTTAGGTAAACTACTAAGTCTATTACGACTCAAATCTAAACGTGTCAATTTTGTCAAATTATCGAAAATTCCATCAGGTATTTCATAAAATTCATTACCTGACATGTCTAATTCTAGCAAATTTACAAGACTCTTGAAGGCGTCTACTTTTATACTATAGATCGCACAGTCGGATATAATTAAGTTTTCTAAATTATCGAAATTATTTAAACAGAAAGTGTCATCATCGCAATCACTGTAGCTAAGTGAATTGAAATTATTTTTAGCTACATTTAAAGTCTGTATGTTCTTGAATAATGACGAACCTCCAAGTTTTGTTAAACTGGTGTTTACTAGAATTAAACTTTTTAAAATAGAAAGAATATCATCGAGAATATGATGTATCGGTTTTTGAAAGTTATTTCCCGAAACATCTAAATGATGAAGGTTGGGGAATTTGTAACTCCAGCCACTTGATGCAATCTGCATGTTGATGTATCGAAGCGAAAGATTTTTTAATTTTGGAAAACTTTGCCCATCATAAATTTGTAAGTGTAATTTCATATTCTCTGAGCCATCATAATCATACCTCTGAGTTGTTGTTGTCGGGTTATATCTATAGTTGTCATAATTTTCAGTTGTCATTGGATTTGAATCAGTATTATCTGATGAGCCGCCATTATTGAAATCCAATATTAGAGTTTCCAATTTCCGATGTCCACCAAAAGAAAACAAATTTTTCAAATTCAAATTATTACGCGATAAATCCAGATATTTTAAATTGGGCACACCATCAAAGGTACCGCGTTCAAAATCAATGAAAAGATTGTTTTGTAGCGTCAGGTTCGTTATATAAGGACTTGAGATAAAGTTAGAACTAAGTTTTGGACCAAAGTTCATATTCGATAAATTTAACGCTATGCTGCAGTCATGTTGCACTTTTTCCGACGATGGGCTTGAAGTTGTAATGTACGGATACTCCGAAGTACTAGGTAGAGCAGGAGGCTGCGGAGGAACAACTCCTTTTCTGGGTAATGCACTACCATGTGAAAGAAACACTAGTAATAATTGAACGATAAAGCGCTTCATGTTTTTGTACGAATTCGCACAATAATTTTCTCAAAACTACACTGAATTTCACCAACTTGCTTACGATGCTACTGCCGGTGTTAGTTCAGACCAACTGACCTTTATTTTCGATTTATCTTATATTTGAAGATAAATGAATACACAGTATACTATCAGAATGAGTAATCCGTATATTTTTAGTTTCAATGTAGTCTTTCATGCAGTGCAAGCGCTTGATAAGTCTTCAAAGATTAATTCATTGCTTTAGGCAAATAAATCTTAAAATTTTGTTTGAATCTCAATTATATACAACATTATATATTATATTATTATAAATTTTCTCCACTTATAAAATAAAAACGCAAAAGCACTTTTCAATTGCCTTGAAATATACGCTAAACTGCTTGTCCTACTACGTGTAATTGCGACTACCGTTATATATATATACGTGCAGCAGCGTAAAGAACAGAAGCGAGAATATCGCCTCGGCGATTTCCCCGCGGAATAATGGACTCTGAGCAGAGAACGTTTGGCCACTATACGCTGATACGAATTCCGTATAATTAAATCCATCGGATTTTCCGATAGAAAATCGTTCCTTATTCTTTCACAAAAAAATTATATTTCAAATTTTTTATCTCATTTCCAGACTCGCTGATATTCCCTGACTCACAAACGAGATTATGTCACCGATCTGACGACTCTACCATTGAGTATCTATCGTGTGCGTATTATTATATCTGCCTCGTCGTTTATCGGAGACCGTACAGTCGAGATCATCTCTCTCTATCGCATTATGTATATGAAGCTACTACTGAGAAAGACAGTTCGGAAGACTGTTGGATTAAGTCAAGCAACGCTGCGATCTCCGTATGAAAATTATACTTGCCGAAGTACTCATTTATACGAAGGAAGCGATGAATTTCTATTGAATTGGTGATGCGACGAATTGATCGCATTTAGATTGTGAGAGGTTGCTGGGTGTGTAACAAAATCATTTCGTAGTTTGTAATTTGGTAATTGACAGCAAATATAATATGTCACTCAGTTTTACTTTAGGCAGTTAATTTTACAATGTTGAATTATAAAAAATAGGCAAATTTTAACGAATAAAAGCTGGCTATTATATCAGTTCCAAAGTGATAAGTCGCGCTCGTATAATAGAGTGAGCAGGTTCTTGCTCCTCGGCTCTAAACATCATAATAAAGCTTTGAATAACAAATCAATCGATCGATACTTCGCGTCCCTTCTTTCGGCGACTCCATCCATTATTCGGCTTCTTTCTCAGTCTGATCCCGTGTCACTTACAACCTGCCATATCCCCTTTTCGTGACCTTGTTTCTCTCACTCGAGGCAACTCCATAGTGCTTCGGTCAGGTCGAAAATAATTTCTTCTCTTATTTTCTTCCTTCTTAATTGACGTTTCAGCGTAATTACTCGTATACCTATAAAATCCGTTCAATAGATTTACATCAAAATTTGTAGCAAAATCGGGGTCACATTATGTAAAATGCATATAAGCATATCCCTTAACCAAACCTCCTATTCAGTTTCCTTTGACATACTATCTCTCATCGTCGCACACCATATAGTCTTCATCACTCAAACTCCACGAAATGTATAAGCGTATTGAATAATAGGCGCAGACTGTGTATCAACTCTAAAAATTTCATCCAAAGCTAATTCAGTACAGCGCTCTCCTCAGGATCAGAAATGCCTACGGCGAGATGAACAGCAAAACACACAAGCCTGATGATGTCGACGCGCAGCTTCCGGGGTGAAGAGAAATATCGATTGCGGGGCAAAAGCGTAATTTTGCGTTCGATGTAACTGCTCGCCGCTATATACGTCCTTTTTTATTCATCGGGATAGGTTATTTTCAACCGGTTTCCCTCTCGGAGCTTTTACGAGGGAGGAAACGAGTCCTGCGATTCGTCCTGGCGCAATTTCGTTGTTGCGCAGTGGGAATTGCTTTCGAGGGTGGAATATGATGTCAGGGGCTTTAATTAAGGGTAAACCATACTGGGGATGCTGTGGCTTTGACGATCGAGTTCACCTGCGCGCAGTGTGTATATGGTCATTAATATAGGGGAAATTGGATTGACTAATTCGTTAAGACTGAGCGGTTTTTTGTAATTTATTATCGGTTGTGTGTACACTGTGTAGTTTTACTTTGGATTAGATATCGATTTGTAAGGTGAAATTGTCAGGATTGTGTTCATTCTCTTCGATGTTGTATAAATTGTTAATTTTTGAAAAGAAGCTTTCTTTCAACGAGAGATTGATCGATTGGAGTAAGCCAAGGACCGATATATACGTAGACATCGGCTGATTAACTAGTCCGACGACCCGGTATATTCATAGAAAATAATTTTATTAATTTCTACTCTAAAATTATCAAATATTCGTCTTAGGCAATCCTCCTATGCTCACGTCAATGTGCCGCATTAGAAAAAATTCAAATGTCAGGTATAGCGTAAAAAGCGTCAGTTTTTATAGCCGTAGGCGAGCCTTGTTTGTGTGCCGTGAAAAGGCCACTACTTTTACGATCGCTACTGCGGATTTGCCTCTCAATCCTCATATATGGCTGCACATCGGAAGAACGGACGAATTACCTTCGAAAATATTTACAACCGCTACGAATTACCGCTAAAATTTTCTCGCAACATTGTTTTTCATGGCGAGAAATGGCTTCGCGGAAATAGTAATGACTGATAAAATGCCAGTTTCTCCGAGAAAATATGTATACACATTTACCCTTCGCGTTTACGATTTACGAACGCGTAAAACTTCGACGTTTACGTTTATACTCGAATACCCTCGAACTGCGTTGGATTAAACAACGCATACACACGTTTGAACCTTAATATTATTGTGTTTTTATTTTTACTGTAAATGTAAGCATTCGAAATATCGATCAAAGCTCGACTCTTTTGATGTAAAATTATTTGCGCAATTAAAACAAAATTATATATTCGTTACGCATGATAATGTAAATAATTGAACAGCTTTTCGTATTTTTATTATCAATTTGAAAATCTATATTTTCTCGGCAAATACACAATTTAAATTTGATCCCCCGGGGGTAAACCGAGCTCAAATTTATTAACGTCGAGAGCTTGGAGCTCGGCTTTTTTAGAGAGGATGATGCAGCAGTGCGATAACAAAGTATACAAGTTACCCACTCAAATGATCGTGTCGAGATAAGCAAGTTACCGAGAGCAGGACTCGCAGTTTGACTTGTTTGGCCTTAAGCTATTTCGATCAAAATTATAGACTAATTGATAATTTACACAAGCCGAATGAAGTTGGAAGTTGCGATTTAATCTTGTTATTAAGAAATTACGCCGTGCCTACGATATTAAACTTTTTTTTTGTCAGCTTCATCGATGTTGTACCTTATCCGCGTGTATTGCATTCAAACTTAGTGAATTCTATATTTTAATTAAGAAAAATTAATATATATTATTACAGAGAGTTATATAATTCTACCATACAACTCCTGTTACAAACATTCAATTTACTTTTTTCCTCTCTCAGCTCCTCTTCAGCAAAAAAAAAAAAAATCTCAGCAGACTCGTTAATTAAATTTCTCGCCTTTGCTCTTCTGTTAATTAGGTACAGCGAAGAATCGAAGCACTTCGCCTTATCGTCAGCGCGGAGAAAACTCGGGAAGCGTTCGATCGGGTGGAACTACCGCAGCTCCGACAGCAGCAGCTCAAGTGAACCTCGGCTATGGAACGACCAATTCCTGGGGAGACTCGAGGCGGGCCAGTAGTTCCGTGTCACAGGTAAGTGATCAACGTTTTTCGCTTCGGAGAATTATGGGAGTCGAAGTTCTATTTAAGGGGGTATAACGAATTGTTATGGCTTTTAAAGATTGGAGAGTCTTGAATTTCAGCGTTTGGTGGAATCGGTGGTTTTATAGGTATAATAAGAATTAGTACTATCTGCTATTTTTTAGTGCGAAATTTAAAGAAAAAAACTCTGTAAGTACCGTGTAAACGAACATCTTTCTCAATACAATTTTAAAAGCATTCGAGTCTTTGCTCAGAAATTTTAAATGTAAAAATTGGCAAGGTTTGAAAGAATGTGCCCGCTTTTCCGTATAGAAATCCAAGAAGATTTATCGGAAAGACAGACTGTCGCACCTCGTTCCATCACATTTTCAGTACTCACTCTCGTATCCGAGCATGTCCCGTCTGATTTTCTCGAGGAAAGGCAAAATGATAAAAGAATCTTCCCGCTTCCTTCTTCTCGACCCCTTCATATTCATGAAGGTTCGCGAGTGAGCTGGAAAATCTCCAAAAGTAATTTCCAGCGCGTCGGTATACATAAAACTCTCTCGACGCCTCGGCGAAATTCAGCCACGAATAACTCTATAGTACATTAAATATACACGTGCAAAGCCTGATAATGATAATCATAATAATGAGGATAATGGCGCCAAGCATCGGAGGCGTAAGCGAAGCAGCAAATCAAGCACGATTTTAATCTTGAGCAGGGGATGGAAAACGCCGAGGCAATCGAGATAAACCTCTTAGATATAGAGCGTGACGCATAATTAATAATAAATTCCGGAGGCTGCTACTTCACCTCGAATGAATATTAATTAAAGTCTTTTGACGCCGAGATAAACTGCAGGCTGTATACTACTTGGCTTATTTTCTTTGCTCTTCTTGTTCGCATCCTCATTATGCGTGAAGCGACTGGACGTTAATGGTCTGCTGCTTGGCAGAATAATAATTAAAAAAAAATTAATCCGAGGCGTCGTTTGTACTTCATTTTTGCTTATCTTTCACCACGGCGATGATGAAAAATATCTCGGAAGCAGCGGACCTTGAAAGAGCCTCTGGTAGTCGGGGCAACTGCTATCATTTGAATTGCAGAGTCGCTGCTTGATTTGTGCGTTCACTCTCTGCTATACTGAAGGGAAAATTGAATATAACGAAGCCAATTCTATACGAACGGACTATATTGAGTTACTTTAATTTGATAAAAGAATGTTTATTCAATGCATAGGTATATGATTCTCTGTGAATAAGTATAATACGAGAGATGATGACGATGATGTTTACAAACACATGACGTCTACATTGTGACTTGCATAGAGCTTGTTATCCTGATTTTCAAAGCACCTGTACATCATGCAGACATCTCCGTTTTGTTCGAAGAAACCAACGGTCGTCTTGTAGGAGTACTCCTCGCAGTTTGAATCTTCTTCCATACGGAACTCGACGTGCTTTCCATAATCGACTCCATTGAGAGAAGCTTTAGTCACGTGGGACCTGATCTTTTTGCAGTCATCGTCTACGCAGTATCTGACCAGTACAGCATACCCGCCATCTTTGAGGTTGTGCATCGACAGGTGATGGACCTTGTGGGCAAAGTCGTAGGTGCGATTCATCAGTACTTTCATGTGTGAATCGATCTGGCGACACTTGACTGTCGTCGGGTGTTTTTCCGCAACGAAACAGGTGCCGAACATGTTGTGATCGAAGCTAACATCCTTGGCGCATTGCTCGCATTGACCTTCGTAGATGTCCAGGGAGCCGAGAGATTCGCCGCTAGAGGTCGCTGAGACGACGTACATACCTGTCGATGTATATCGAGAAGTTATTTTGAATTATATGATCTGGACGGATGTTCGTACAGCTAAAAAAGCGAAGAAAACTCACCTCCGTAATACAGCCGACCGTATTGGATGACAAAGTAATAACCATCATCGCTCGAACGACGTCCAACCGAATCGACGTAGAATAGATGAGGTTTATCCCTGCGGGAGAGCTCGAAGGGTTCGGGTCGACTCATGTGGCTCCTGGCCAGGTCGAAGCTTTGCCTGCAGATATCGCTGTCGCAGAGTCTTTGCTTACGTTTATCCGCGTGATGGAAGACCTCGAATTCGTTCCTGTGGTAGTCGTAAGCAAAAACAGGATAGTCGGCGTGATAGTCACGGAGTGACTCGACGCTCGTCAGCCGGCAATCTGTCATGTTGATGACGTAGACGCCCGTGTACTCGATCTCGGAGCCCTGGTACTTGATCACCGAGCAGACCTCGGTTTCGTTGTCCAGTGAGAAGAGATTCGTCAGATAGAACAACGTGTACGTGGAGCAGTTCAATGGTACCTCACATGTCTCGGAGTGTCTACCTGTATAACATCGAAGACGGATTTGTGTGAGATGAATATAATTTTTTTTTGTCGTTTTAAACTTACCGTCGAATGAGTAGCGTTTGACTGCGAGATAAGGATGGTCTTCCTTGCCGTCCTTTCTCCAAAATATCCAAGCGGAGGATGGATAGTTGCTGGATAACTGGAGGTGATAATTCTTGTTCAATCGCACAACGTCTCCGGACCATTCGTTTTTGAACGCTCGTTCTTCTTGGGAACATGTCGCGAAGAGTAAGTTTAAGAGGACTAGGCTGACGATTAGTTTCGTTCCGGTTAACATGATTTCAAGGAGCTGCTGCAGTAGACAATTGAGAAAGCGTTAGAAACACATAAGTATAAAATTCGCGGTACTGTAATTTGTAGATTAAAAAAACAACTCATTTTTACTTACATATTAATCTTTGCACTTGTAGTTAGTTTTTATAACGATAGAAATTAGTCGATATGCGCTTGCATTTTGCAGTGTAAATTTTTCAATGATGAAGAAATTATTAGAAAAACACTTGTTTACATCCTTTCTTGAAAAATTAATTTTCAATTTAAACCAGGATTAGTGAGCCGCTCCGTCAGATCCCTTCAACGTTTTCTCTGCATCTACCGGCTACTGGCTCGAAGGCAGGTCCTTCTGCTAAGAATAGAGTTTGTACATTATCTGAACCGGTTTGATGCGCTCGAAAAATCTCCAGCTTCAGATGTTTCGTGTGCATTAGCCGGTTCGGTAAGCGCGAACCTGCTTAATGTATTATTTTCTTAATTTTACGTTGAAGCTTGTACTTCAGCAATGATATAAAATTACGAAAATTATAAATTAATAAATCAAAGTGCAATAACGGATTTTTTCGACATAGTTTGTCAACGATTTTTTTAATAGAAATTCCATATAATTATGAGACATGGGAATTTTAAATAATTGATTGAATATATTTTACGAAAAAAGAAACATAGTAAATATGTAATGCTTTAGTGAAAACTCATGTATAATAAATTTGCAGTGTCTTTTAACGACTAACTATGAACGTGTTTCACGATAACATGATGATAAAGCTAATAATGACTTTTTGAACATACCTTTTGAAGTGCTGGAAAAATTAATTTGAATGCATTTGTTTTCTTTCAATATAACTTCAATATTAATTACAATGTACTATAATAAAAAAGGGGAAATCATAAGTAATACACGTTGGAATGTGATAACGGATGTTTGCAACATATAGTTTGTCGGTATATATAGTTCAATATGGAAATACGTTTTATAGTACAAAACAGCTGCCGGAAGTTTGCAATCGAGCAGACGCCATCCAACAATAATATGCAACTAAGTAGAGGACAGATTAAACCATCAAATTAAGCGTACTTCCATTTTCAGTCTCTGTACAGAAGCGATATCTAGGACGAGCTTAGCTGCTTTAATACGCTCGTCGCGAGTGTCAGTCATACACGAGCTGTTAGCTCGTAGCACTTGGAGACGTAGATGGTTCCTTCCCGTCTCTCATAGATACTCGGGGGACTAGACGCATTTTGATGACCCTGTCAGGTGTGCACAGTTTAATCCGTCGTCCAACTATACATCTTGTATAAATTGCTTCGAGCTCGATACGGGTACACAATCTTAGTTCGAGTGCGCTATAATTAATGTCTCGATTAGCAGGTTCTTGGTAGCCGTCACTGAGTTAGCTCGAAGTATCTTATCGGATTAATTTTAAGTTATAATGAGCTAAATTTCGTATTTTCGTAGATTTCAAATAACTTTTTCCTCCCTTTTTGAACTGACTGAAAATTCACATTACCGCACTAGTATCGAAATGTATACTAATATTATAAATAAAAATAAAATGATTCCACCAAATTTTGAAATTCGTTAAAGAACACCTCCTCTGTCGCAATAATAACTCAGACGACAACAAGGGCTTCAAATTGATGATCGACTTAAAGTTTTCAGGCGACGAGTCGCGACGACTGTGCGGCGGCAACACGAGCATCGCGGAGAAAGGCGGCTCCGGCTCGGGTGGTGGTCCCATGGGCGTAGCCGCCTACGGTTCTCTCGTCTTCCAGCTGAAGGACGCACACCTCGAGGCCAACGGCACCTGCGACTTTGTGTTCCGTGCCCTGAGGGTCGTCAGCAAGACCACGATCGTCACCATTTTTCTCGCCTTCCTCTCCACGATGCCTATATTCATGTTGATACTTGGTAAGTCTACATACGTCTAGAGAGAAAAAGAGAGACGTACATATATACTTGCCCCTTTTTTATACTCTTATCCTTTGCGCAGCTTGTTTGGACAGAGAAAATGCGAGGTTTATTTTGCGACGATCGTTCTATTTTATTTCTTCGAGATAAATTTATTTTTAAATTTATATTATTGTTATATTGCGGCTATTATTATATTGGAGTAAGTTGACTGTGCAGTTTTATGCATATTGCTTTGAGGACATGCATTATCGGTATGTAAACGAGTTCACGCGCCAGAAATTGATCATTTTAAGATTGCATTACGAAATTGAGGTCAATAGCTTAGACATGCAAACCTGGATATAATCTGAGTGTATGCATTATTGTTTATGAGCGATAGTACACGACCTATTAAGTATAGCTTGTTCATTATTCATATTAGCTTTAGTTCGAAAAAATGAGATTATTGCAAAAAAAAATAGCCAAACTATTTTTAAATAATTTTTATATACTATTTCAAACACAATAAATATATATGCAGAAGTAGTTGCAAAAAAAAGTAAGCTCATCGTTTGTCTTCGTGCAAAGTGCTTGCATGCTTGGGGATCTTTAAAAGCTCGAAAGCACATCGAACCAGGAGACTCCTTATACTACAGCCTTGTGTATTCCAAGTCAAGCAACGCGTGATTAGCATTAAGTTATGTGAAAATTATTCGCGTAGCCATCGGGTTCTCGTACACAATACGCTATACACGCCAAGTTTACGAGCTATAGATATTATACGTTGGTTTGTTCGATATTTATAATAGAAAAATCTTTTTCATTCGCGATTCCTTAAAAATTTATTATAATTAATCATAAGAATAAAATCTACAATTTCTCAATTTTTTTACAAGATTTCGCGATAAGAATATACTGCACGTATTCGGGGGAAGCAGATATATAGTACTCGAATCGTATATATATTAACGGGAAACGGTTTTGATGCGCTTAGAAAGTTCGGTGGCTCGATTGAATGATACATATGCACTCGAAGCTGTAAACTAATCCTCGAAACCTTCGACGTTCGTCTAAGTACCCGGTAGTTCGGCAAACTTACCAGAGGAAATCGTAGAAAGTCATCGAATCCTGATGGTTAATTAAACGTACACGAGAACTGCGTCTGGTTCAATTTCCACTCCAATATAATAAGCTTTGTAATGAATTTTAACTGGATAAAAATTTTATATACCTGCTTACTCGTGAAATAGAATATTACGAAAAATAATAATAAAAATAAACAAAAAAGATTCTTTGTGTAAATGCCAGCTGTACGCGCGAATAGAGGATCCGAGCATAGAACATGACGTTTCATTCACTTCCTGCGTGAAAAGGAAATCCTCGCTTCAAAGTCTCGGTAACTATATAGTCTCTTCGGAAAGTCAATAGGGCAAAACTGAAAGTGCGCTGAAGTGAAGTTTGGCCACTTCATTCAAGCACAGCACCGGCGGATTTGACGGGGATGATGTAGCTCCGTATATATAACCTAATAGCAACACGAAAATACGGGCCTGCGTTGAGGATAGAAAGTTTCGACGTTGAAAATTTAGCTAATATACGTAGTCGTGTGTCTCGTTAAACGGTCGTTGTTTGTTTATAGAACCTGAGTGTATATTACAGCGTTTTATCGTTTAATTAATGTAATGACAGACTTTGATAAATTCACTCGGTACAATTTATTCATAAGAAAACTGATCACTCAATTGTTTTGCAGGTGTGCAGTATATCAGAGATTGTCCGCGGGGTCCGAACATCCCCGTATACATGGTAGTAGGTGGCACACTAGGTGGTATACGAATGTTCTGGACCCTCTACTCACAGATAAGATCGAGACGACCAGAGGTGCTTACTGTGCCCGGCTCTAGGTCGCACATATCCTTCAAAAAGCTCGTCTCCGTCGCTCTCTCGTGCTTCCTCGTCGGCTGGTTCGTTCTTGGTAAGTGAGAAGTTTTATTTCGAAATTCCCATTAATCGTTCTTTATATAAGTATATAGACGCGATATCCAAATCTCATCTAAACAGAAAATATCTCGTCGCAGCAGTCCTCCCGTAGGCTCAGCTTGCAAATCCGTGCTTCGATTGCAATTCCATAAGGGCTCTCGTACCCGAGAAAGCTTTTTATCCTCTCTCTCTCTCTCCCTCTCTTGACAAAATTTATAGCCAGCTCTAGCCATACTACCCTATAGCTGCGAAGGAAGAACAGTAGAAGCAGAGCGATATTCGACGTGGACTGGCCGGATAAGATTCTTATCGAAGAGGGAGAGAAAGGAGACCGGAAGCTTTGGCTTACTCCGCACGCGAGAGTCTAGTCTGCTCGACCCTGAAAATTTCGCTGTATATATATCGAGTCGATAATCGGCCGGCTCTACATCCCCCATTGCGTTTCCCGCTGCGACTGCGATTGCTTTGTTTTCCGGCTCATAATTTTCCTGCGGACACTGGACTTATCTTTCTCGAGCTTTCGGGCGGACTGAAGTTTATGAGAATTAGTAACTTTGAGAACTTTTGTTTTTTTTTGCAGTACGCGACACGTGCGGCTCAATGAAAAATCCATTACAACCGAAACAAAAGAAAAATGCATCGCTGCGCTTGGTAAAATGATACCTATGCTCGTATCGAGAGATTCCTGACAAGTCTCTTTTCTGCTTGTGCTCGAGCTTCGACGGTTGCCTAACGACAGGCGCGGCCGACCAACGGCTGACGCTAACAAGCTGTTACTACTGAAAAGACTCGTATACGCGTTGAGACTTGATATAGAACACTGGTTGCCTTGTTATAACGATTCGTGAGCTTTCTTTTGTGTTCATCGCTGTAAGAAATTTTCGATAATATCAGATGAACGGGGGATTCAAAAGACAATTTTGAACATTCGAATTTCGCGCCGGAATATTATCCGACCGAAAAACCACTAATTTGCTTATGACGAATAATTAAGATCGAAAACCGTTAATTAACTATATTCGCCGAATATGGCACTTGAATGATGCGGTTTTGAGGCTTTATTCAAAAATAAACTTTGTAAAATGATGATGGATAATTACATAGCAAAGGGCAACTATGTCGTGCGGTTCATCTAAACTTGGTGGTTTCCTGAAGTGGCGCGAAGTTTGAATTTTCATAATTGGCATTCAGCCTCCTCAAATATTTTCTCTCATGATAATGTGGATTTTCACACTCAGACTCCAAAGATATTTTCAAAATCTCCTTTATAAAATGTAAATTTCATTAACGTTGACCTTCGCGTAAACCAGAAGAAATTCTATCTACATACCCGCAAAGTGGTAATTCGCTTCCTCTATATATACGAGCCATCGAAAAGTGTCGAAAGACTCGGGAGCCCCCCCAATTACATGTAGAGTACGTCCGCGTCGTGTCAGCCGCTTTGGGTGTTAAGCAAAGCCACATACTCGACGATCGATGTTCTGCGCTTCGCCAGTCCGCTTAAAAGTTATATATACGTCTCGGCCCTTTTTAATTTTTTCCGGCCTCCTGCGGAGAGCCTCATACCGCGACCTTATTCGTCCTCTCTTTTTTATGGACTACAGCGACGACGGGGCGGAAAATTGCGCGATAAATTGTCCAAGTTTTTAATTAAAACGAAAGTCGTGTAGAGCGCGAGTCGATCACATTTGTCATCAGCGGTTACCGATGATGGCTTGTTCAGTCGTTTTATGATCTATCGAGACGATGTTATTTATTCAAGTTTGCTTTTGAGTTGAAAAGATAAAAAAAAAAATTTCTTTTTTGTTGCAGGCAACTACTGGATACTTAGTATACGATGGCCGGACTACGCTCCTACCCTTTTCGAGCCTAACCAATGGTGTCACAAAACCCTGTACATATTCTCCTTGGCACATCTCTTCATTGTCTACGTGGTCATCTTTGCCGGTCTCGTAACTGGCCTCGGTCTATTGTTCTGCAGGATTTTAGCATGTCCTTGGCCAGAGAGGTGAGTTTTATTACGGTCATCTTCAATTATACCTTCGCTTCGAGTAAACTCGCTATTCATCTACACGTGTTATTAGTCTATTATTCATTCACCTATTGGTTTATAAAATGAAACTGTATAATTTAATAGAAAAAAAACAACAACAGAACAATAGCTTATTATTAACAAAATCATGCACCAATTCGCTCGCGCAAATCCAAATCGTAGAGTGTAAACTATGTGACCCGAGCCAATGTTTGCGTTTGTGTGTATGTATGTGGTTCGCATCTGCCATGCGCCACGTCGTCCTGCGGCCGCGTTAGTTCGACCTGAAGCATCTACATGGTAAATCGCGGTTATTAGTCGCTCGTATGGCTCGTGTTGATTTTGAAATGAACATGTGCATACAATAAACGTCTATATTCATAGAAACACCAGTTCAATTTTCTTTTAAATTTAGAAATGGCTACGTTTTTTTAACAATTTTAATTCCTGTGTTTATCAGAATGGAAATGTTTACGTTTCCAATAGGAGCTAATTATATTATAATAAACGGAGAAGCTTCGTTATTCCGCGCGGAATTAATAAAGAAGGCAAACATACCCCGGTATTTTAATTAAATTCTGATGGTAGAGTCCGTTTCTCGTATAATATTTTTTTTGATAAATCATTTTTTCTTTATCACTACTGCAAAAAAAAGGTCGAGCATGCGCATTGTAAGCGAGCATTCGTGCAAGTCTGCAAATCTCGCGCGCGATATACGAAATGAGATTTGAGAGCTTTTGTCACGTTAGCGTTTTTTTTGCTATTCTTTACTGCGGTCTGGAATATAAACAATAGAAGCGAGATTGGCGAATAATACTTTGTATAATTTCCAAAGCATTTTGTTGCGACAAAAAGGCAATTACATCTGACTTTTTGTAGTTTTATGGCTCGATGAAATGTAACAATCTCGATGAATAATGCCGCAGTGTTTGGAACTTTCTTTTTTCATTTCGCGCGGGTATAATGATATACTTTCTGCAATTAACGCGTTCTAGATGCATGCGATTTTTTTTTTGCAAGTACAGCTAACCGAGCTTTGAATAAAATTCGCATGCAATATGAGAAATAAAATATTCAGCGAATAGCTCGAAACCTAATTAGTTATACTTATGGACTTTTGTTGTACGATGACGTGCTCGTCGATCCGATAAAGAAGTATATTTCTAAGTTCATGAATGTTTAATGGCTGAAATATCACTTTTGTTATCGGATAAATGATCGAACTTATTATAGAAGTAATTTAACAAAAAAAATATCTTTTTATTATTATAGATATATTGGTTGTTATTAATTGTTTAGACAAACTTCGCGTTAGGTCCTGAAAACTTTACGAAAATAGGGTTTCCACTTGAAATTCCGTTAAAGTATAAGAAGCGAGCTGCACAAGATATCAGACTCCTTTTCTGATAACAAAGTTAAAGTGTTCCACAGCTATTGCGTGACGCTGTCCGATATATCCAAAAGAAACGGTTCAGAAAGTTGATAGAGCACACTAAAGAATCCAATTATAGAGATAGATCATAATTAACGACCAATTAAAAAGCCCATTTAATCGTATAATAGCGATGGTGCAAAGTATTGTAGTTCTTTTTACGAGTAATAATTTATCATAATTAAATCAATGCCATTACAGACTATAGTAAGCAATAAAAAATATAATTCTAAAAATTATTTTCTGTATAAAATATCGTTTAGTTCTAACATACACGAATCATTAATATCCATCCTAAAAAGATGACGTTATAAAAGTGTGAATTATAACATCAAAAACGCATATCCCGTCTGTTCTCAGGTACAAATAACCAAGACATTCCATGCGCCAGAGAGAGTTTCGCGATTCGTCCAAATCGACTTCATCAGTCGGTGGTGCGAACGCTCGCCGCCACGACAAAGCTATGGGGGCGTTTGAGGGCCAGATTCTCGAGGAGGTAGACGAGGAGGAGGAAATTGAGAACGAGGAGGAGAACGAGCCAGGCGAGTCGACGCCGGCCCTCGAAGCTCTGAGACTTGCCTGTACGGAGGCTCAGCAGCAACAGCAACTCGTGACCGAGAGCAAGTACTCGAGCCTGGTGCAGTTTCGCGCCCCCGACATTATCGAGCTCTGATCGATAACGCCGCTACTGCTTCACTGAGAACGGAATGTAGTATTGCGCTTTGGGTATATTATCTTGACTTTTTTCGCTGAGACGCACATAAGTTGCAATTTTAGGGGGCTGCGAGAATTCCACCATTACCGACTGCACTGTTTTACCGACCGAGTTGTAAATTGTAGCTTGGTTTATTGAAAATTTTAGTATTTTCGATTGACTATCGTTATCAGAATCAGGTAGTCGATAAATTTCAATTTTCATTACCGATCGCAGCCCCTTAGGAGAAATATATTAGTCAATTTAATTGCGAGGGCTTTCAGGCAAAAGATTTCATTTTACGATTCCGTCATAGACATTCGAAAGGTTCTACCGAAGTCGCAATTACGTTGATGGAAGGTATATTCTTTTCTCGGTGAGTTGGCCATTCGAGGGAAAGGATATCAGCGCCAGAGGAGAAAGCGAGCAGGACTGTACTTATACGTTTTTGTCTCTCTTCGGAGTTTTTCGTACGCTCGCGATTGTTTTGCGGACCGTAGGATGGATTGGCGGAGCTTTACTTGCGCGTGGGATGACAACGATGTTTTGGGGGGAGACTGCTTCCGAGGGGGTGCGCCACGAGATGATACGTTTTCTTTGGTTCAAGCTTGAGTTTTTCCCGGGCTGAGGTGACCTTTGCAAGGTCGATGGTCGACAGTTATATCCGTTCGCTGCTTCGCTGTTATTCTTCTTGTTGTTTCTAGGTGAACCGTATGTAATTATATACGCGCGGGACAGTTATTAGAGATGATGATGATGTTTCGCGTGGGAAATGCGAAAACGAAGTAATTTATTACGTCCATGAATATATTCTCGTGCGGAGTCGAGGCATTAAATGTTTGATATCTTTATTAGGATAACGACCGGTTATTTAATTGATCGTCGCCAACGACAGACCTTTTAAACATTTACAGTGTATATACCGGAGTCTTGTTTTGACATGTGGATTTTCCACGCAGACCATCGATTACCACCTCGTCAAATAATTAATCACACGCGAAGCGAAAAGCTGTCGTGAACCGATATTCGGGGAAAAGTTGATGTGAAATTTTAATGGAATTTTGTGTATAAATCGTGAAAATTCTTTTATCGAAAACAAACAAAAAAGTATAATACACTCCAGGCGTCATTTGTCTCTGAAATTACTTCAAACTTTGAGATATGGTCGCGCAAGTTTAATACTTCAATAGCCAAAGGTCATTTATTACGTTATTACAGAACGTATATAACTTTCTTGTTTAACACAAGTTGTGTGATTAATAAGCTTCTCGCGCGAAAGAAAACGTGTCAGCACCTCGGCACATCCTTTCCATTACTTTCTTTCTCTCTGTCGTCTTTTCTTTCTCTATCTTAAGCCACTGAATTTTCATAGTTGAGAGATTCGTGTAGCGCTCGAGAAAACCGCCTACACGTATACCGTATAGATAAATTACAAATTTCATCATGATTTTTTTACAATAATAATAAAACAGTCGTACGTCTCGGCAGCGGTCGAGCATTATTATATAAGCTCTCGGCATTGCAATATATACGATATTATGCATTTTCTTTTCAGTCAGAGTTTTCATGAATTGCATATCGATCGCGTGCGCCGCGCCGGCAAGTGAATATGCAACATAGTGAAAACACACCGCGACCCGCAAAGTTCGCGGGCTGAAAATATTCCCGAATCGATTTTACAGAGTCAGAGCAGCAGCAGACGGTTGTGAGAAACGCTTCAAGGTATATATACGCTATGCGCTGTGTATATGTTTTTCACGTTTCCATGTATATATAAATGCACACACAGACATCGCAACAGCTGTTAACGCTCCTATAACATAATATACATATATAGTATATAGCGAGTAAGCTTCTCGGCACACGAACTTTTACATTTTCGTCGCGCGAGGCATAGGTATATATATCGCCTAGACTACGCAATATATAAAATCGATTGAGCAAAGAGGCGCCTGTAATGACATGCAAACGTTGCTGTTGAGTGGATTGACTTCTTTCTTTATCCTTTTCTCAGCGATGGACATGGAAAAGTTAGTGAGCTTTTTGTCTATACCCCTGTGTTAAGTGATTTCCGAGATAAGAAAAAAACTATAATAGTCGACATCGATTTCTTTGAATATTAGTAATGGTGACGCTGATAATACAATGAATTATTTTAGAATGAAACATTTTGCTATATGTAGTTAAATATTTCAGAGATATCTCACAGGCTACGAATTTTTTAAATCGCTAATTTTCTCGATACTTTTTTTACATCTCGAAGAAGAAGAAGATAATACAAGCTAACGAGACACATAAAACTAGAAGTATAATAATGTGAGAATGTACAGGATTGACGACGTAACAAAGACTACTTTTTTGTATATCGAGAGAGTGTGGGTGAAGTGTTTTGTCCCTAGATATATATAATTAGCGCGTATTCGCGAACAAAGTGTCAATTATTCAATTACATGATATATTATATACTATATATATACGTTAATCAAATAAGCATTATTTAAAAAGAAAATAACAGTATATATAATATTATATATCGATATAATTATAACGCATATTAATTGTACTGCAGTACGTTACTATACGGTTAAGCTGTACAGAAGTATCGGCATGTTTTCAGTAGGGACCTGAGCAATCCGTCTTTAAAACGAAATACTTGTAAAAAAACTTCATATATAGAAAAATAATCCTTTGCGATCCTGCGATGCACATTTCTCATTAAAAAAATAATCATATACGACATCTAGTTTCAAAGCAAGTACAGAGAACGCAAAATAACCAATTCCACTTATTTAAATATATATATATATATATATTTTTTTTTCTTATAATGAAATTGTCCTTTGAAATTGAGGTCGCACCGCGTCCCTTGTGCTGGCTGGCTTTTTCCTGCTCTCCTATACTGGATCGCGCAAAAGGCAAGTCAATTGCTTTGAGGGGGAGTAGAAAAAGGAATCTCGGCAAATCCATATGGCTTCTAGAATCCCTGTAGGACGTAACCTTCGTGCGGAGATTTGTATTAGTATAAGCTCGTACGCATAAATTTTATGGACGAAACATTATTTTTCGCGACTATAACCAAAGAAATTAAAAGCAAACAAAAAATCAAAGATCCAAAACGATAAATTTCGCACGGTAGAACCGAGTATAGGCATATGTAATTTCAATTAAAACGTCTCCCACAGGCAATGGACTTGAGGTAGTAGCTCGAACAAAGAAAAATGGCAACTCGCACGATCCATCACTCAAACTAAAAGAGGCGCAATTCCCGAAATTGCCAGCGCTTGGCGCCGTAACAGCCGAGCAATTCGCAAGGTCCATTACTTTGAGTGAAGTGCGTATACGTCGAGCGCGAGTGTATAGTCCACATCAGGATCGCATCGGATGTGTATATGTATACATGTGTATATCGATTCGCCGAAAATTGGTGTAGTGTGTATAGTGCACAGCACAGCTTTTCATTAATCCGGTATACACTGTCTGCGGCTATTTCGCGAAATCGAAAACAGAAAATGATAACAAAAAAAGGAGAAAGAGAAAATAAAAATAAAACAACAACACACGCGTCTTTCATGAATAGTCTTGCATAATATGGGTATAACTACTGATTTATTCGCTATGTCACTTTATATTTTGACATTTGCAACTGCGCAGTGGTTCGAAAACGGGTCCATAACGTTAATAATTATAAAACCGTATACAGGTGGCGCGCGCGACGTCGATTATTAATCTGCGATAGGATCTTTAAATTTTCTTTTGTTTTTTTGTGCGATTTGAAGATTTTATCGCCGACGTGGCAACGCCTGTATCAAGTGGGCACGCTCGCTAGTTGTACATAAAATAACGCGATGGTGTGAGTGCACGAAATGGCGGACGGGCGATCCAAAATGGCGCGGGCGCCTCTTGCGAATATATAGATATATATATTTAGACACGTGAGATTACGTATAAAATTCCGTGTATAGGGATGCTTTGCTCGCGAATCATTGCATGCGATGTTTGGAAGTTTTTCAGCAACGGTGTCTGTGATAATGGAATTTTGATAAAAATACGTGGATGTTTTTTATCGAAAACTTTTAATGGCTTTCGCGGGAAAAAAACTTTACAAATGTTTGCACTTACCGGAGAAAAAACATTTGATTGATAGCTGGCCGTTAAACCGATTGCCAACACTGCAAACTGGAAATATATATATAACGAAACATTTCATCGGGAAAAAGAGAGACAGTCACGTCGGTCTGCCAAAATTGAGCTCCGATTTCAAACCGCGGAAATTCAATTACAAAGGCCGCCATTCTGATCGATCGTTCGATTGCACGAGTTTTTATTTCCTTTTCGTTCGACGTCTGTTCGCGTAAAGATAAAACGTTGTTGTTATATGCATTTATACCAGTTTTTATATCCGATATACCCTACACGCCATCCAAAGGGCACAACAATTTTAGTTTTAAAACCGAACCTGCATTAAAATTTATGTTCTGTTTCTCATTATAGTAGCGGAATTTATTTATTTTTTTTAAATCCTACTCGAATAATTGAATTTAATTAACACGCTACTCTTGTGGGATTTGTACCGTGGCTGAAAAAATTCACGATATCGATGCAACATTTGCATCACGCAAGGCACAACGAAATTTAGAAACATGTTATGCAAGTATAAAATATAAAGAAATTTAACGATAGCATATGTTGTGTCACTGAGACAAAATAAGTGCTGATTTTCCATTGTTACGATTGCTTTTACGATCAGTTTAAAAATAAAAAAGAATATGTGGTAGCAGTGGTAAAACAAGCTTCATGGTAATAAAAATGTATATGTATATTAAGTGACCGTCGATAAATAAATTTTCACAATTTATACAGATGGAAAAAATGACGCGAGTACGAATTCGCATGTCCTATTTTCATATCGATTCCACGATTCTGATGCAGATGAACTTCTAAATAACAGTCTACCAGACATATATCGATTGTAATACGTGTATGTTTCGTTACAAAGGATGACGATTCGTATTAGAGAAGAAATAAACTTTTTCATAGTGCTTTTACAAAATTATGAGATTTCTTTAAGTTTAAGTGTGACAATTCGTGTATTCGAGACTTAAAAACTAATACTGATCATTTCTACCAGGAATAATGTAATTTTTATAATTGCACGATGAAGTGTTAAATTAAAAGCTTCATATGCAGGCAATTATTTTTTCTCAGTACGCACACAACATAGAATCTAATCGGAGGTATACTAATTATAATAAATCACTGAGTGAATCGGTAAAAATTATAGGTGCTCTCGCTCATAAAGTAATTAAGAGATTTATTTAAAAACATGATATTATCGCAGTGCAATTATTCTATTTTCTGGGTCAAAAGCGTATTTTTAAGATTATCTTATGATTACGTGTACATTTAAAATGAATTAGCTTGTGTTTTACAGTTTTAAAATTAATCATAAAATATAACAACGTTGTTTAGATATCAATATTCTATATTAAGAAATATGTAAGGTAATATTACAAGGTAAGATAAAAATTATAATAAAAAAAACGGGTTGAAATTCAGATGATATAAACAAATTTACGAATGAATAGTTTTAGTTACGAGAAAATTGTAATTGTTTATATCGAAGTAGTCCATGGCTTCTAAGAATATATACTATAAATACTAAGGTTTGATAAATCTGTTTAATTATAAAGAAATCGGTAATTACGATGTCATTTATACATAAACAATAATAGGTATGCACATCATGAAGATAGTATAAATATAAATAAGATAATTCGTATCGAGTATAAAAGAAACTAATATGTTATATATTTTTAAATTTTAGTGATTTCGTTTCGTTTAAACAACAAAATGTCAAGCTTTGAATTAACGTATACTATAAATATGATAGATAGTTCGACAGGTTTCAAAATTCCATACGTTTATATATAATTGTGATATAATATTATATTAAGATAATGTAAAAAAACATGTATCGTAGATTAAAGTAGATATACTAATGATTAAGTTCGCGTTCATTCGCGAATATTGTGGTCCAGGCTTTAAAAAATATAGATTTAGAAGAAAAAAAGCAGCTTGCAAATGCAAGAATGAACACCATTTCTCTCGTGACTTAGCGAGGAGAAAGTTTCTCCTTTTCTACGTCATTTACCTATTTAATGGCAAGGAATTTTTCTGTCTCCTCTGCACTGCAAAGGTTCTAACGAGGAAAAGCTTTTTAATTTAAATATGTCGTCGTTTATCTTCCGCGCTAAGAAAATCTCAAAGTTTTCTCATAAGTTGAGCTTTTCTTTTATTGTTTTAAAGAGTAAATCCTTCTCCACAAGTGTATACGTATACTTGTATATTTTTTACTGTCAACTTTATTGAACATTTTGAAAATTGTTATTATATATACACTTTGAGGCGATTGTTATTGAATTACAAACGCTTAGTTTATTATTTTGAATAAAATTCTATCTGTGATGCGATTTTTTCGTTAACCAAAAATTACTTTATTTTTTTATATATCCTGCCTTCTTATAATTATTCTTTAGTGCACTTAAATTGTATAAAGTTATTAGAAGAGTACTATATGATATAATGATATTAAAAATAAACATAAATAACACTTTTTCAAAAGGACGGATTGCATCTCTAATAGGCGACTTTCATTACATGTTGCACCAAATAAATTAAATATAACGCGAACAAATGATTTTTACAATCATACATTTTAACGATGTACTGTATCGAAGCACAAATCTACGTTTTCGATAGAAATATTTCCAGCGCAAAAATCAAAGTGCCAATTTTGTGGCCAGAAATTGTTTGCTTCCAGGTTATAATTAAATATTTTATGTTATTTAACGACATAACAAAACTGACGTATTATGCAATGGAGTATAGCACAAATTTTCGTTTCTGTCAAAGTGTTTAATGTATTTACATTTATCAAACTCTATACTATTGTATTCGTATTTGTAGCTATATGTACAGATTTGTACATTAGACAATTTTATATATTTTCGTATATGTTCTATACACTTTCATAAAGAACGTAAAGTGTAGTGCAAGTATACTCGATCACTCTAGATATACTTTCATCAGTGGTTTACTCGCTTTTGCAAATACTTACCAAAAATTAATTTTTCAGTAAAGTAAAAGAAGTCACAAATAGTAGACGTCGAAACATTTGCGTAGAAAATCATTCGAAAAATACCGCGAGGGTCCAAAGGTGCTCAATGTCGAAGAACTTATCTAAAAAAATGCTTGTTAAAAATCGGCTTTGAGTTTTCTTCAATAACAATACAATTTTTGTAAATAACAATACACCTCTCGAAGAAATCCTGCATCTATTGTTGCTTCCGTAAGAATATAACGTCCAGTTATAATAGGAAATAGCGAAGTATCTTTTTTATAACGACAGAAGAAAAATATCTATTATAGTCTTATAGGCAAGCATAAATTATAACAAAATAAGAGGTACATATATAAGCTTCGTCTATAGTACTTTATGCAAATCGTTCCTTCCACTTTACGACTACTGAAGCACTCAAATTTTACAGTATGTAAAATTGCGGATTGTCCAGATCATTGCGTCTGTATAATACAACGTGATTCGTTAAACAAAAAAAAAATTAGATTCGTATATATCTTTAGCAACATAATAACGATGTAAGCGTGTGCGAGAAAAAAAACGAGCTGTTTATTGTACATACAAAAGAAGTTTAATGTAAAATCAGAGATATAAACTTGTGTATCATGTAAATATACTATGCATATAATATATAACCGTTTACGTAATAAAATTATATATCAACGTTAAATTATTGAGATGAATAAAGATGATATATTGGAAACTATGCGATCGTGTCTTTTTCTTTTTTTTTTAAATAAATTCATAATCAGAATCGTCGAAGTCATGCATTAGCATTTGATAAACAAGATAAGGGCCTGATTTATCTCAAGCGAGCTAAAATGGCAGGAGAACGTTCATGTTCGAGCGCACGGAAAAGTTGCGCCGACAAGAAGACAATAGCTGTGCAGAAGACGGGAAAAAAGCACGTACACTCCTTCCAAGCGTTGACGAAGTTTTCGCCAGCGTCTCATCCGTGGGCTTTGCTCGTGAAGCGAAGCCGTCCTTGCCCAGCAGCAGCTAGAATTTACATTTAGATTGAACTTTATATTTTGCAGGGCTGGCTGGGAGGAGGCATATAAAAAATGGAAAAAAAGCTGGAAAGTCCTGAGGCTGTTATACGTCGTTTTTTTTCCTTTCCAACGGTGTATCATCGATGGTCGAAGAATCGGTCGCCTTATAATTGTGTAATTTTTTTTCTTGATTTTTGCATGAATAATAATACAGCTCTTGATTGGGTAAAAGAATACATACACATTATGCAAGATATAAAAGTTTAATTATTTACGTCAAAGTTCATTTTATTTTATTTTACGAGGAATGTTTTTAAATACAACAGAATATTACATAATTTTTTTAAAACAAATTAATTTTTATATTCTGAACTGGTTTACCGGAACAATAAAAATATTATTTTCACATAAAATATCTTGGCTCTCCGCACAAAACAAAATAAGAAGCAAACCAATTACATCCATATAAACACCTGTGTAATTTAGTGTTTCAGTCAAAAGGCGCATACTCAAACTAGCGAATCCCGGTTATGCACCATCTCTCTACTATGCAGCAGTACAAAATCATACTACCCCGAAAAAGTGCAATTTGGCCTGGCTGCACGCTCGTAT
Source organism: Cecidostiba fungosa (assembly GCA_900474305.1). Classification (NCBI taxonomy): domain Eukaryota; kingdom Metazoa; phylum Arthropoda; class Insecta; order Hymenoptera; family Pteromalidae; genus Cecidostiba; species Cecidostiba fungosa. Next base: position 69,072 of record UCOJ01000703.1, read on the forward strand.
ATAACGAGGCAAAAAAAAAACGTCCGGCCACTCGAGAGAACCTACTATATACTACCCCTCGACTCTCTCTCTCTCTCTCTCTCCAACAGCAGCAGCAGCAGCGGTAAAATTTTCTCGCCGAGCGATACATCATAATTCTCGCTCTCGCGTCCATGTTTTCCGTATTCATGAGCCGACAATGGGCCACTCGAGCCGAGGCTTGTTAACCCAGACGGCGGCGGGAAGTTTGAACTGCAGCTTGGATCCGTTCCCGCGCGTTATTGATGATTCGGCCCCTGGCTCGGAATAAAAGATGGCATACTCGAGAGTTTCGCCTTTCGCGACAATTGACGAATCTGATGCGGCGATCGCGAGATCGATCTTTATGTATCCCTCTATTATCTTTTACGATATTCGACGATTTTATTTTTCGAGAAGACGCCGATCAGAAAGGTTTGATCGAGAAGGCTTTCGCGTTATGTATCTTTTTTTTTTTTTTTAATTAGGTGAATTAAATTTCCGCATGAGTTCGCGACGCGTTCACATAAATCATCATTAATCATCGGCTGGATGGATGCTACAGCGTTCGGTCCCAAGAGTAAATGCTGGTATATATCGCGCGCCGCTATTAGAATTGGTGATTCGGGATATATGAGAGGGAGAAAAACAAACATGCTCACTGCGAGGACAGTTTGCTCTAGTTAATCTTACGGATGGATTTAAATACCAGTGCGTGAATAAATATCAATCGCATAGAAAAATATCGAATTTTATGAATTTCATACATACAATTATACCGTAGAAAATAAAACTATTTTCAGCACTATCAGAACACAAACCACAGATAGTGAATTAAAACAAAAATTCACGTTTTAAATCCGGAGAACACTCGATTTACTACACTAATTAATAATTCTCATTCCGGCTACATCCCATTCTTCGCCGAATCCAAAATAAATCTCAATCTCCTTTCCAATTACCCCAGCTACCAAAAAAAAAGTCGATCCATCCGAATGTTTCAGCATCGAGAATCCGCAACAGTGCAAATTAACGACCAGCGCGTCAATTACAACAATGCATCTCTGCACTAGAACAATCCGCGCATTCTTTACTCTCTCCCCCACTATATACAGCCGTCACAATGAGGATCGCGCTTAATCACGTCTTTAATTAAAAAATCGGCCCCGCGCGAGCGGAATTGAATTTTTCCTATCTCTCTCTCTCTCTCTCTCCCCTTTATATCACCAGCTATACACACTGCGCAGAGAGAGAGAGAGCCCGATTCGTTTCACGCGCAATTTGTCGCGTACACGTTATACCTATAGGTATACACACAAACGCACACCTGCGTCATTCTTCGAGAATCCCATATCGGCTGCAGGACAAAACAAATAGACGCGTCCTGTGTATAAAGCAGCGGAACGACCCTAGCGTTTATACAAAGGGATGAGGGACGACGCGCGTGCGTCTTTCGGAGGTGGATTTAATTAGGTTTATACACTCGTGGAAAGAATTGCTTCTGCATCGTGTTTAAATAGCTGCTAATGTATATAAATGACGCGAGTGTAGAAAGGATTTTTTTTCTCTCGAAATTAATGAAGAGTTCTGTTAAAGTAGACCAGTGAAAAACTTGCGTGTTTAATTTGAGTGTATATGTACGCGCGTATAGGGCAAAGTTTGGGGAGGGTATATTATATTACACACACTCGGATGCGCGCACTTAACTTTCGAAGCTGCTCTTGAAACTTTCTGGTTTACACTAAAAATTACGAAATTATCGTTAAATTTAAACGTGAACTTCTGACATTCGCTGTAACCTTTCGTCTTTCAGTTCGAGTGCGTAATTTGTAACGACCGTTTCCTCGCGCAGTATAAATTAAAAATATACATAACTCTGACTTTCATCCACCGCGATGTTTGTAAAGTTGATATCGTTTGTATAGTGGACAGATCCCGTGAGGCAGAAATTCGAATTATAAACGACTTGCAATCTAGTATAGTATATATAACTTCAACGCACTTATGCGTCTTTCAATAAACTGAAAAAGTCGAAATAAAGTTTTTCTTCCCGAGCGTTTAATCGAGCGAGTGATCATGCATATTCAAAAGGCTGAAGTATCGATTTCGAAATTGCAATAGTTGGGGGCGTATTTCCGGACGAATAACGGCGCATTGAAGAGTTGCGTATCCTAGATACAGGTATATAGGATCTGTATACCTGATGATGGTAAATTACAGCTTTAACATTTTTAATTATCCTTCTAATTTTATCGTGAAACTAAATTTTTAATTACGTTTGCCAAGTTACTGCGTATAAATTTCCGGAAGTACATTGCGAAACATCGAAACGAATAAAAAAGTTTCTAAATACGTGACAACTACATGAAAAAAAAAAGATAAAAAAATAATACTGTCGCATATATAAAAAGCCATTATCGCGCACTAATGTAACCTCGAGAAGTATATAGGCGCAGAAAGGAGGAGCGTCTGCAAAATGAAAAGCCGGAATCCCAAACGAATGGCGAAATCATCAATGACAAGCATTGAAAAAGTCTCTCCTGGTACAGACGACAAAAGGGGGTCTTCTGAAAAAGTTATGCAAACCCATAGCAGGACTAGTGTATAGTCACCCTCCCAAGCGCAATAACGAGAGCGCACGTGTGCTCTCGGACAGTTCGTCACGGCCCGAAATACCAGAGACACTTTCTGACAAGCGTTAATGGCCGTTATATATCAATATTGTGCTTGATTCAGATACGCCGACGAGGAATTTTATTATTGTCTCCGCGCGCGCGTTAATGTCTTTATAGCTATCATAACAAAATCGTTGTTCTCGACTCATCTGCGTAGATATATACGATTGTTGATTTAGAAACTTTGATATTACGACACGTTATATATTGACAAATACATCAGTGATATTTGATTTCTCATTTATTCGCGAATATTATCTGTATACCTGATGGCGTTGGTGCAATATATGTGACTGAGCTGGCTGACCAAATTCGGCTGGCCGTGTATCGCCAGAGGGTGGTCCATTTGAGCTGTTTGATAACATATTTGACTAATTGAAGTGCGCGAATATATATATTTAGATACGTAATTAACCTTGTGCACTTCATGACATCGTTCGTCATTCGCTACTTAACTGCCTTATTTTTCGTCACGATTTCGCGGTACGAATAAATTCGTACATATCTGCTAAAAAATATTCACGTTTATACCGCGTTCTAATACCATTTTTTTCGAACAAAAAAAAATTAAATTTTAAAGAGAAGCTAATGCATAAATTACAATCGTCCTCAGTCTGTCATTACATCTGTCTCGCCCTCACAATGGCATATCGAAAAAAATCTTATTAATGAAGGAAAAAAAAAGAGAATTCTATCATAATACCCACTCATCGAGCAAGAAAGGAGCGTAAAAAGGAAGCGACGTGTCATTGCGGCCGCGTCTCCTCGATTCAATTCGATTCCAGTGAATCGAATGACGCCTCGTCGCAGCGACAAATTCGTATTAATGACCAAGCAACAGTAGTAGTTCTCCTTTTTCTGCAAACTCACGCTCCACTGCAGTTGCTGCAGGAGCATCAGTTGATGGCTTTTCTGCAGCCATTGTCGATGGACGCGTTTAGCGCAAAAAAAAATTCATTGATAGTCGGCATGAGCGAGACATTTGGTTATTGGAAAAGTCGGGGGCATGCAGATGTGTTAATTTTACCGTATAGAAAACAACATATGCTCTACATATACAGATAGTATATTGGGATTATTTTTTGGTGAATCGTCCAAGTGTGATACAGCGGAAATTCTCGAAAAAATGAAGAATAGCGACCTAAATGTATATATGGAACGTGTGCATCGATATACTCATTTATTAGTTGGAGAAATGAATTATAACGTTTCTATATATCTAAATGTATATATACACGGAGAGAAATATATGACTAAAAATTACTATACTTTTGACTAATCGGGGTACAAACTCGACTTATGCAGAAAAT
>UCOJ01000704.1:0-72874 GCA_900474305.1 Cecidostiba fungosa
TATATATATATATATGCGTTAAATGTAAAAGTCAGAGTATGATAATACAGCAGCATCGGCTATTATACACAGGTTCCAGGAACGATGCTTTACGAGCATCATCGCGTCGCGTCCGTAAAGTTTTATTGATTTAATGAGGTCCAAATTAATTGGCCGCATAAAAGTCGCGGCGGCAGCGGGCCCCTACACATTTATTTGATTGTTATATTTAGAGAGAAATAAGAGGAGTAATGGGGACGTACGTATATAGTTGCGGATCAGGCGGTGGCGGCGGTTCTCTGTCAGTCCGACGCGAGGATTAATAAACTAATTGTAGCTTCCGTGCGGGCACGCCCCACTCGCGTAAATCAAGACTCGCCGCCGCTGCCGTCGTCGGTAGCCGGGCGTCCTGCTCTCTCACGTGCTCCTGCGACTATATACATATATACACGCTCGTTGTTCCTTTTTCAACGGCGGCAGCGCACTTTTTGCACACACGCCACACGTGTTACCCACGTTTTTGCGCTAATCATACACACGATAACCCAATAACTCTGCAGGAAGTAATTTTTTTCTTCTTCTGCTTTTACAGCTCATTCGTCGCCCTTTTTCTTATTTCATCGCCACTTCCTCGCTTCGCGCAGTTTGTTTTATTTCTTCCACACGCTATATATACACTGCTATCGGAAACTTTTAAGGCAATGAATAAAAATCATGGATTACCACGCACATCGAGTGTCTCATCGATCTCGACCTTTTCTACTTGCGCACAATAATATTTAATATACGAAGCAGAGGCTTGTACCGCTTTAAACTTGTATAATTCGCTCGCGCAGAGTATAGTAGCATCACACTGCGGTCTCTCCCTCTGGGAACGGAAAGGCAGCTTCGGAAAAATCATTGAAAAGCCGAGAAAAGGGCGCACCGTGTATCAGCATCAGAGCCGCGAGGATTGTGCAGCAGCAGCAGCAGCAGCCGAGAGGCACTTAAAGCGATTGCTTTTGCGCCGCGAGGAATTTTCAAGACAGCCGTCCCGCGCGCGGAGAGAGAATGAAATTTTGAAGGTTCGCCGCACGATATTAGCTTACATACCGGCGAGTTAGTCGCGGAGAATCTCACGCAAACTCCTATTTTTCATTCTCTATACAAGACCTATTATTACCTACCTAACCTAATACATCGAGAATATAAATACAAGAACGGCTGAAAATCATGGGAATTTTTCGCGAGAGAATAAACGACGAGCGTGTCGGTTAGAGCGGAAATAATGTCGGTGTACTTTGAGCGTTACGTATATATATATGTTACAGTATAGAGAGAAGTTGTGGATGGAGGAAGAAAGAGAGAGCACGTGTGCCGCACGCGCGGAAAAAGGATGAGAGAGATAGAAGCTTGGCAGCAGCAAGTCTGCGGGGGATGCAGGAGGGAGAACGGAGAACGCGGGGGCGAGAATATTGGTTGGCTTGTATAATACCGAGAGTGAAGGAGCCGAGAGCCGGCGAATATTAAATATATTATTTCATTCATTCTCATTTCCCTTTAGCTCGCACGCCTCGCCGTCGGATTATGTATAGGTATACCAGCGCGATATCGAACAATATTTCTCGCTTAATAATTATGAATCACTCGTTCTTTTGACAATAGAAGAAAAAAATATGCAAAAATTGTACGCAACAGCTGTAGCGTCGTCGTCGACTGGATCGAGAGCACTCGGACAAGATTGGAAGAGATGAAGGACGTAAAAAAAAAAAATGAAAATACTTTAACAGCTCGGTTTGCATGCTCGGCTTTTGAGGAAGCAAGACACGCGCGCAGGCGGGGGTATAAATGGCGGTGGCGGCCTGCGCAAGCCCGTCTCCCGGGGATTCAAGCGGTAAATGTGTACGATGCAAACACATAACCGAGGGGTGGGGGGTAATAAACGTAATTAGCCACCCCTGTAAAGCAAGAGTGTATCTATCTGTCTACCGATAAATCGATCGATGCCAGAACTCTGTGTACCGGAGGTCCTTTCCATTAACGAACATTGCACTCTCTCTCTCTCTCTCTCTCCCTCTCTCTGTTCAGCTCTTCGTTATACGCCACCCCCGCGGCAGCTCATTCACTCGCACGCAAATTTCCCCTTCGATTACAGCCTTTCTTTAATCTTATTTCCGCGCTTTATTTTTCCGAGCCCGCACCTGATGCTGCCCTATCGCTTTAATGCCTTTTCATATATATATACGCACATGCATCAGGATCGAAACATCAGTCTCTCTTTCTCTCGGTATACCGCCTGTTTGCCCTCTAGGGAAATAACCATCGACTCGTGTGTTTAATTGTTTTTTGTACTGACAGGAATAGGTACATATATATGTATATAATTGTACATTACACAATACACTCACCCGATTGATTCGCCTCTAGTTGATTACTCTCGGTGAGGCCTTGGATTATTCGCACTTCTGCAACACAAAAGCAAAGGAGAAAAATATCAGAGAGCGTCTTTCGCGCCGATATATACATACCTATAATTAAGTTTTTACCGGTTTGATTTCTCGCAAAAGCAGCTGCAGCGCAGCGACACGGCCCGCGAGCATCGCTGCAGTGCATTTTATCTCGACCACTTAATTCTCCGACGAGAGCGTGCGTGTCTCGCCGGTATATACAGAGTATATACACGACTCGATCTTCGCCCACGCGCTCTCCCTCCGCAAATAATCGAGCCTTGTTTTCGTTCAGCGCCCGAGAAATTATATCGACTGCCCGTCGCATAAAGTATCTCCAACACGACCATCCTCTTCTACTGCGTGTGTGTATATATATGTATACATTTATTTACAAAGTTTGGCCGAGCTCAGATTACTTTTATTCGAGGGTATATTATGTATACATATATATATACACACACATCAGAGCCGATGGAAAAAATATATATGTACGAACGTGGGGCAAGAGATAAGCGATATATATATACAGCAGTAACAGTGCGGCGCAAGACTATAATAATCGCATTAACTACGCGCAGTGCATTCGGTATATACATACCGTATTGGATATTTCGAATTCGCGTCAGGATATAGTGATGGCTATGGCGCAAACTTTCGAATTTCCCCTGTAATTTCCAGGTCGACGAGAGTATACCAGCAGTCGCTGTTCATCGGCAGCAGTCGAAGTGTAGGCTGTGTGGACCTCGCGCGTTCGGAACAGTACCAATGAAAATTGCCCATAGTCTATATGGTGTATCGAATATAACCGCGGCGCGTGTGTGTCCTATTCGCCGATTATCGCTTATTGGCTGTATACAGTTTAAATTCGGTTCACGGATATACGCGCACACATACACACTGAAGTATCTATAATACGCGTGAAAAATAGACAACGATCTCGCGACAAGATATAATTTTCGGTAGTCGTCTCGTCGCGGCCCGTTGGGCATGTTCGACAAGCCACAAAAGCCTATTTGTTAGAGAGTAAAAAATCACTTCCTCTCTCCCTCTATCTCTCTCTCTCTCTCTTTCGGCGAGCATAAACGCGCAGAGTGTGCATATGCTGCGGCCGCGGATCGTATCTATATATACCTACGTATCAAAAGCCCGCGCGAATGTCACGAATTCAATATCCCGATCGGAAGTCGACGAGAGCCCGGCTATCGCGAGCGACGATCCCGTGTGCCACTCTATTGTTATTCGGTACGTATTTTATACTAAAATTGCAGTAGGCCGTCGACGATATAGGGATTATGATACGAAGAATCGCTACTGCGGCGTTATGAACATCCAAAGTGTCTTCGCTTGTATATAATATTTGCGCAGTCGAAATGATGTCTCGAGGATATTATATGGGAAGAAGAAGAATTACACGTCTCTCATATATGACTCTGGGAATAAAGAAGGTGTGAGAAAAGAGGAGAAGAAGCGCTTTGAATCGTTATGGGAGCCTAGCAGTGTCCGGTATCTCGCGACGACCAACACAGCAGCTGCAGAGAGAAGCATCGCGAGTCTAACAATGGACCAATTATAGGCGCGGTTTCGTCCGATAACACGTCAGCAGCAGCAGCAGCAGCATAAGTGCTGTATAGACGATACCAATCGTGCGTGAGACTACACTCGCTCCAGATTATATTCCGATACAGAAAAGCAGTCCGACATAATGCTTGCGCAGTCTCTTTAATGGCCAGTATAGTCCTCTTCTCCACTGGCGGAAAAAGATGGCGATATATATTGTAAACCACCAGTGCGGCGGCGCTAAGTATAACGCCATTATGCTTGTCGCGTTTGCTCTCACCGCGCGAAATATCAAAGGCGCGCGATATATAACAACAAGAGAGAGAGAGAGAGAGAGAGAGAGAGAGAGAGAGATAGCGAGGATGAGTCGGGCAGTAAAGCTCGAAATTTGACACGGAATAACAATAGGGCTGCCGCCGGGCCGCCGCAACAGTCGTGCGTGCTGTATTCCGAACGAGCGGCAATTACCGTTGGCCACGATTCGCGTTTACACGCGTATTACACACAGACACACTGGAGCAGAGGAATATATAAGGACTATTAAAAATAATGAGCCTCTGCAGCGTGTATGACAAAGTCGCGCGGGCGGCCTACTTCGTTTATCACGCGCAGTACTATTGGGCGGTTATTTGAGGAAGCGTTACATTAATTTTGCGGTGTGTGTGTGTTCTTATCAGATACGCCACTCGGAGCGCGGAGACAGCGATGCGCCGCCGCTGTGCTATCACATTGCTGTGTATGTTAAAGGTGGAAAAGGGGGAAACACGAGATACCGGCCGCTAGAGAGGGAACGCATAATGGAAGCATTTATAAGGGTTGGCAGCTCCTTATCTGACAGATAAGACCAAAGCCTAAGCCAATAGTCGGGCTGCATAGTCATTCTGTCCGAGTTGTGTGCACGTGTGCATATAAGTGTAGAGTTTGCCTGTATGATAACGCACGCGCAATACACGTATATGTATATAGATAGTACACACTAACTGCTGCCGAGCCGGTGTGTGTGTGTGTGATGTAAAATTCAAACGAGCCAATCAACCGATCGGTGTACGATCATTCTTGAATATGCTAATGAGATGAGCTATACGAGGAAACAATCAACCCGGTACAGTGTCGCGCATCGCGGAAGGAAGGAGGATTCGAAGAAGACGCTGGCGCTCTAATATTCCGTAAACAAAAACTTGGGCTTGACTTGATGCTACTGTAGCGCAAGAGAGAAATTTCAATGTGAGATTCAAAGTTTGGAGCTAGAGGCTTTTTGAGAAGGCTCTCTCTCTCTCAGTTTGTATTAGCATAATAATTGATTCAATTTGGGAGATTTAACCCGCCTAATGAACGCCATAGACGAGAGAGAGAGAGAGAGAGAGAGAAAGATGAGAGAGGATGGAAAGGGTTAAGGAAGCGTGAAATAGCTGCGGCGTCTGCACAAAATACCAAGAGACGAGAGCCCGCCCCGAGAGTGCTTAACTATTCCTCCAAAGTCCAAGTTTTGCTTTGCCGGCAATCTGCAATTTGCGCGCTCCATTTGCTTCCTGGATAATAATATACATCCGCGATCTTTCCCGATTCATTTTACTCATCATATTTTATATACATATCAAATAACTCGATGTTCGAAGGAAAGAAATCCTCTGTACGCGCGGGGAACACGATGAGGGGATGGAGCTTTTTCGAGCGCGGGGTGCCCGCGACATTAAGATATCTGCGGCACGCCAGACACGGAGAGCCATAAAACGCCGGTACACGACTGCAGCAGCAGCACCAGAAGAAGGTGTAGGATATATAACGCGCTCTCTCTCCCTCGCGAGTGTGGGGATAAAGAGAGAGAGAGAGAGTGAGGGGGTCAGTAAAATCCACAAATCAGCGAATAAAGCAGAACAATGACGGGCTGCTGCAGCGCAGTGGGGAACGGAAAATGGGGAGAGCAAGGGTTGTGTGTATGTATTGTGCAGTATATATAGGTATACATATAACATGGAAGCGCGACGATAAATTTGTCGGCGGAGTCAATAGCAGGGTCCGTTGCGCGTGATTTAATGACGCCGCTGGTGAGTAACAACAACAAGAACAATAACAACCACCGCTTGTTCAAGTTTCGGCGTATATATATATATAAGCTCGTACAAGTGGGCTTTTATATTATATTACGCGTGTGCTGCAAGCAATTCGTGTATGTATATAAGTATATACTTATATAGCGGGCATCAGTGTGTCGCGTGCGCGCGAGCGAGCGTGAAAGACGTTTATCGGCATTAACGTCGTCGACTCACGCGCGTTTTATCCTGAATGTGCTAAAAGCAAAATCTCGGCGATACACCGGCAAAGCTTTTAGCGTCTTCTCGAGTGAAAGTCAGCTGCCGGGATGTATACGTATTATATAGATATATTCGGATATTCCGCGCGCACAGGGGGTTAGGACCAAAGAGAGAGAGAGAGAGAGGAAGTATGAGTCTCTATATATACCTATCTATGTATATATATACTGATGTCAAAGACTATACACGGCCTCTTACTTAACCCACTTTCGAGGACTATCGGGTATATAAGAGCAGTCCCCGTTAAAAGTACATAGGGAATCGACGCGTTATATACATGTATAATAGATACAGATGCAGTACCCGACGTGTATACAGCACTGCCAACGTCCGCGAATCGATATCTCTCGCGCGCGCTTATGCAAACATAAGCCCACTTTCATTTTCTCGATGCATTCTCAGTTTCGTTGTTACTTTGCGAATGGCTGCTGATCGCTATTAAACGAGAGAGAGAGAGAGAGAGATGGATACGAAACTGCTCTACTGCGCAGACAAGAGCACTGTGCGCGCGCCCCGGCACTTAGAGTCAGCTTTTAATCTTCGAGCTTCTCGCGAGAGAAAGAGAGAGGAGGGCTCTAATTAGAGCCCCTCTCTCTCTTTCTCTGCTACTGCTGCTGCTGCTGCAGACAAGGAAAGAGGAACGAGGAGAGTCGCGAGGAAATGAAGCCGGAGAAGCTATGTTTAGTTTTTAGATGGGCTGCTGCTGCTGCTGCCCCCGCGCTTACACGTCGCAGTAATTAAAATCTTGATTAATGCATGCACGTGTCCATCAGCTCTCGAGCGCTGCTCTAATGAACTTTCACGTCGCTCGCTCGCTCGCTCGCTCGCTCGCTCGCGAGCACATAAACACGATCGCGAGCGATCCTAATCTCGGCGGGAGAGTATCAAGGAACTTTTCTTCAAATCAATATAATATATACACACACGTATACAGCAACGACGTTACGTGTCTAGCTGATAGTCGCGCGCGGCGTGCGTCGCCTTGGATTTATCTGATTCAATCTATATGCAAATCAATTATAATGCTAAATTAACGGGGACCCTAGGCGTGTGTATGTATATATACATATATGTAATACACGTATAGAGGTCCGTGCCGTTGGCTCCTCCGGCTACATAGTATAGGTGCATAATATAGAGGACGAAACGCCGTGTACACACGCGAGCTGCAGTATATGGTGTATATAGGCAGAGCAGTGTGTGTGTGTGTGCGCGCGAGTATAGTAGGGCGGGCAAGCGCGATTATCTGCTGACGTGTTTGTTACCGGTCCACGCAATTATGACCTAGTCGTTATAATGACTGTTTAGTCAGTGCACCCAAGCGAGCGCCAATTTAATCATCATCGAGAGCCTTGTTTGACGCCGCCTCTTTATACTGTATATATTATATATGTACATTAGCACGTGTGCGCGACAATTAAGCGCCTATTATAATTTAACTCACACTCTCTCGAGCGCGGAAAGAATAAGGTGCGAGAGGCGCGACCTTGCGAATTAATTACATCACACATGGTTTGGATGTATTACCGACAAGCTTATATATATATATATATATATATGCAGGCGTCGTCGCTATCTTGTTTGGCCTTTTCAACTTATTCTCGAGAAAACTCCTCGGAAGTGAGAATCCAACGAGAGATAGAAAGCTCCTCCAAACGTATCTGGACACATCAGAGCAGCAACTACAACAGCAAGTCCATTCAATCTAATACTTGTAGCAGAGAGAGAGAGAGAGAGCGGTGTGGTAGCTGCCAGGGGGCAGTAGGCGAGGGCCAGCCATTTGAACCCACACACACACACACATACACACACACACAACACACAGAGCCAGACCGACACGGACGTGGTTAGGGGCAGTTTAATATCGGATAATTGAATCCGAGGCCCCTACCACCCCCTTCCCCTTCCTCTCACTCAGGCTTGGAATTGCGAATACCCGAGCAAAGAGAGAGGGAGAGAGGGAGCAGCGCGCAAAGTTCGCCGCGAGCGAACGGCCTGGGAAACTGGACAGTACTCTTATTGCAACTCTGCTAAATGAGAGAGAGAGAGAGAGGCAGATCAAGCCGCGGAGGAGGAAGAGCCGTTTCCTAATTTCTGATACCTACGCTCGGCGAGCTGTGTTATATACTCTATACTCTCCTGCTTCTCGCTTTTCTAATTATAGACACTCACACACGTATATACGCGCGTATTATATACATAGATGTATAATATAACGGGACAGGCCTGTTTGTCGCCGCGAGCGAATCGAATTATAAATCGTATATACCGGAGATTTGAATATATTTATCATCGAGCCCAGCAGCAGAGAGAAGGATTATGACGATTCGCGTCCGCGTTTGACAAGGTGGATTAATGTAGCTCGCGGCGTCGGCCGTGCGGCTCCGTTACAGGTTATTAATTTCGCGAAATACACATACACACAGACAAACGCTCGTCGATTTCGCCGCTATTAAAATTCGCGCATGACGCGATTCACGTTATTTGACACGACGCCCGGAAAATTCTCTCGTTTTTGCTTGCACACAAAGCGCTGCAGAGACGAGAGCTTTATTAAAATAAAAAAAAAGTGGAAAAAATGCCGCGCGACAGACGCGCGCAGTGTGTATACTCTTTTGCGTTATGCTATATCTGTATAATGTGAAATCGTCCGACATAAAAAAGTGCACCGCTAACATCGACGTTTACCCGCTGCAGAGCGCCGGACAATCGTGTATTGAGAGTATCGAGATGATGACATAAACCGAAATCGGATAATGAATTCATCGAGGAAACGGCCGATTTTTGTGAGAGGAAGCGATTTCGCGTTGAGAAAAAGAGAGAGAGAGAGACGGCGAAGAATGAGAATGTCGCGCGCCTATATATTATATTATATATAGTATACTGTCGTGCCGGGGAGATATATGACGGGGAACTTTCTTTTATTAAACGAAAAATTGGAAACGCTGTTGTCGGAATGCAATATTTCGACGGATTCATTTGGTGGAAACATTTCTTGGCTGTGTGAAAAAAATTCAATCAAATCCTAAGGTGAGAGACGCAGCAGCAGTAGCAGCGAGTGAGGTGCGGGAAAAGCGAGAGACGTATATTTCTATATCCTACGCAAGGCTGCTGGCAAGTGAGAGAGAGAAGCACCGGGGAAATTCTATAACGCGCGACCGGATGGAAATTGAGTCGAACGCATTTTATATAGTTATACTGTACAGGTATTAGGCAGGAGAAGAGAAACATTTTCTTTAATTGTACGAGAAAGCGAAGAAAAAAAATTACACCGTCGCTGCACTGTGGAGAATGAATGCAAAATACAAATCCGTCAGCGAGACGAAGGAGGTCAAGTCGAAGAAAAGTTTGGAGTGTCGCAAAAAAACGCAACAATGCTTGAGATATTATAAAAATGCGAGTCCGGAAACTATCGCCTCCACCGTCCTGGAGCTATTTCTCCGAGACAATAAGTTTTTTTTTTCCTATCTAGCCTCGTTTTCTCAGTCCTACTTTTGTCGCTCGTCGCGGATTAATCTTCCGTGCGCGAGGACACTCGTCAATCAAAAACTCGGTATATATTTTTTTCGAATCTGCAAAAACATCGGTGAGACGAACGGAAAACAATGTTATTTTATATAAGTAGAGGCTCGACGAGTATAGAGAAACATTTCCACTAAAATATAAAGTGGCTTTCGGGGGTGCAGGCATAGCAATGGGGCTAAGTCGTCTATATATACTTATATCGCATGCATTCACCGCCAAGGGACACGACCTAAAGATATAGGTAAGGGGGGTGTTGTTACTTGTTATTGATCGAGAGAGCGTGTGCCAGTAAAGAGCCTGTACCTCTATATAAAGAGGCAGTTTCGCGCGTAAAAGTGCAGCAGCCACTTTGCAGCCATCGTTTATCATATGCAACTATATGCAAATGTGTGCGTACACGAGCAGTTTGTGGCAACGATTCAGCGCGTATACATACACACATGTCTTTACGTCTATTCTCCGAGGCGCGCAATGAGATTTTTTTGTTCCAATTAAACTATTAGCCAAATAAGGACAAAGTTCGCGCAAGAGGATCTAATATAATTCCGAGAGCGAGCGAGCGGAGAGAAGAGCGAGTTATAAATTTAGCGAGAGTCGCGCGATAAAAATGCAATCAAAGTCGTTTCGGAGAGGTAATTAATTAAGCGAGGGCCTTTTTAATTTGGAGCTGTCGTCATCTCTCGGAGCTCGCTCTTATCTGCCGAGCTGCATCGTGAAAAGAGAGAGAGAGAGAGAGAGGAGAGAGAGAGAGGTGCTTCGCTCGGGCCACTATGGCAATTTGAAAGGCAATTTTTTGCGAGGATGATAGCTCGACGAGGCGAGAGCCGAGAGCGCCCTGGAATGGCGTAATGAAATTGCACTCATCGTGTGAAATTTAATATTAATTCGCGCACCCGCGCGAGCGCGAACGATGTAATATGAGAGCGCGTCTAACCGACTAGAAAACAAGTCTTGCGCTACTTATATTGCATTAATCAACTCTCTCTCTCTCTCAACTTTGGTCCAGTGCAGGTATATTGTATGAAAATCATCGCGGATGAATTCCAATTTCCAGTCTCTCGTACGTTATTTATTCTTCCTTCGCGAATTTAACATTATATATACCCATACTGTCCTTTTGTTTTCTCAGCGACTCTACAATTATAATATCTTTCTTACGAGATCGTTCGCTCTCTCGCTATACTCGTGTCGTTTACATTGATCTCTCTGACATTGGCGTTGTTTCGCGAATCGCCAAGAGGCTAATGACACAAAGAAAGAGAGGAGGTTGCGTTTCCTTGAGAGCTCGCGCGCGAGCCGAAGGTGAGGGAGTATAGAGTGTAGAGGGAGAGGGAAGGGGGGGACGTTGAATATATATGTATATACGTACACAGTGAGTCAGTATAAGAGAGAGAGAGAGCCGGTCACTGGCCGTGCAATGTCCTTCGGGCAGACGAGATTCGCGATATATATGTATATGTATAGTGAGAGGCAACGCAACGCTCCTGCTCTCCTTCCTTCCTCTATTCGCCAAGGCGGACTTTCTGCGCCGCGTGTGTTTAGTCCTGTGCCACCTTCTTGGCCGAGCTGTGCGCCTAATCGCGCCAGGACGCGGCTTTCGCCCCTCGACTCGCCGCCGCCGCCGCCGCTGTGTGTGTGGAATTTCAACTTTTTCTCTCTCTCGACTCGCTCTTCGAAATTCGCGGACGCTTATGTATACTGCACCGGTGCATCGGAAACGCTGAATTCTTATCCAGCGAACGCGTCTTTTTCATTATTTTTTTTTTCTCAAATTTTTGCTCAATATTGCGCGGAGAATGAAAACGAGAGCTCGAAATAATCGGCGTTAAAGGAGAATAAGCAGTGCTTAATTCTCGCGAAGGCGTAACGAGCGGCGAGAGCCGCTGAGAGAAAGTAAGGAAAATAAAGTTAAATCCTTTCTTATAGCGCCTCGAGGGGGCGGAGAGAGACGACTTGTATACTATAACGCGGAGAGAGCGGCGGTGGTGGCAGTAGGGAGTTTTACGAGGGCCCTCTCGCCGGCACGACTTATTAGATTAATTAACGTAATCCTAATAGGATCTCATCTTGAGTCACAATACAAGCAGCAGCTCGTTCTCTCTCCCTCTCGCGTATCTCGCTCGCGTCTCGGGGCTGCTGCAACGGGCCAAGTATAGAGATAGGAGAGAGACTACGCGCGACAAGCTTTCTCTCTCTAGCTCGCCTGTGTGCTGTATATAATACCTATATAGTCCATATCAGTGCAGAGTCTCTCTCTCTCTCTGCCGGCTAGTACACGTGTTTCGTCCGCGCGCGCGCACACACACACACGTGGGTAGCTGCCGCGCTGCAGCTCTGTCATGTCTACTACTGACGAGATAGCTCTCGCGAACAATAGCTTCCATTAACGGCCATAGACACGTTAATGGGCAGATTGTCTGCTAAGTCATTTAAATGCCTAAACTTGCGAGAGAGAGAGCTTGAGCCGCTTCACCACGACATATTGTCCCCGAGTCATTCAGGCATCAGACACGACAGTCTCTTGAGTCTTGGCCACGTGTGCGCATGCTATATAGTGTGTCTGATATTAGAAGTCGACGGGGAGTCTCTCGCGTATTAATTATTATTATCTCTCGTTTTTCTCTTATCGGCAGCACTCTAACTATTATGTACTCACTGCTTTGAGATGCTCGGTGTTCCCCTATCTATATCGTATAGAAGCGCGACAGGTGCTGAGGCTGCTGCTGTGTCACGTGCTATCCTCGACATCAGTTTCTTTTTTTTTTCTGTCTTTTACACTCGTTCGCGTTGTCAAAATACACTGATCGCGACTTACACTGACGCCAACCGGTTCATCAATTTTCGAAAAGAAAAAAAGAAATAAAAAAGATCCTGTACGCTAATATACCCCGCGAGTACGGAAAAAATAATCAGTTCAACATCGCCTCGCGACTAAAATAATTGTGTCGAACGAGATCTCGAGCGCGACCGGTACGATAACACGTACAACTCTCTCGCACGGCTGTAATATAAAGGTGGATGCGCGACGCTTGCCGGCGGCAGACTGGACTCCGAAGTCTGAAGAGCCGCTGGCGGCTGGGCCACGAAAGTTGGCGCTCGCGAGCGCGCGCGCGCGCGCGTGCGGGTGAGGGTTGCAGCAGCAACAGAGCGCGCCAACTCGTTCCTACTCCCTCTGGCCCTACCATTAGAGCAGTCCTCCGGTTTTCCCCTTACGTATATATATACACTATATAGCCGCGCGCGCACACGCTCCTCTTTCCTCCCAAATTCCTCTCGCGTGCGCGGCGTGCAGCCTTTTATATACGTACACTTGTGTGCGCCCCGACGAATCATCGTTTGTTTTGGATACAGTATTATGGGGAATAATTTGGCCGAACACGCCTCTTATAATGTTGGTTTAGTAAGAAACTTTTGAACCGCTGAAATTTTATTGTTTTTCTACGAAAAATTGACGGTGATTTTTATAGACTCTCTTATATACATAATATAGCTGCTCTTTGCCAACTGATGTATTATGAATGTATATTATAATCCAAGGCTTTACTGAGAGCGAGATCCAAGCGCCATCTAGCGAAGGCGCACCAAGTGAAGTGCAGGGAATGTGTGATGCCCGAGAGCCAAATACTATAAGTGGTAGAGAGCAAGTGCGCGCAACCTTGAATGCTATTGTATACTCGCCGATAAGCGAAGCTACGACCGACTCTTTTTTCACATGAAAATCCAGCGATTATTGTAAATTAAAAATCTTTAATTAATCACGGACATTAAAATAATCTCGAGAGCCTCTCGTACGTATATATAGCTGCGTAATCTCTCAAGAGGTATAACGACGTGTCTGAAATTCTTCAGCGAGCCGCGTCCATTCGACGAATAAATAAAGCAAAATTAACGATTTAATGCCCAAGCACCGCCATACGCATACCTACATATGAAGGTCCGTCTCGTATAAAAGACGAAACAAAAGGCGCGGCGAGTCTGACCTCGTGGTATCCGCGTGCAGCAGCACTTCCTGCAGCATCAGCAGCACTGATGACGCGAGACGACGAGAGGAAAAGAGAGAGATAGAGAGAGAGAGAGAGTCAGTTTAGCGGGAGGGAAAGGAAGGCTACGGAAAGGCGCAGGCGCACTTGTCGTACGCCACGCCCTCGCAAGCTCTCGCGAGGAGGAGCGAGCCGCGAGACCGGTCGGAAAGTCACTCGCTATTGGAGACTCTTTCACCTGCGCGAGCGAGCTCCCCCACCCTCTATTTATGCACCTGCATGACGTCAGTAATATAACTCCCCTCCCCCCACCCCCAGCCCGTATCCCTGATGCACATACGTATATACATCATATATACGCACATGCTCTCTCAGAGCTTTGTATTAGATATGCGAAGATCGGTACCAGCGCCGTTATTATATACTTATCCTGCTTGTGCAAATCCGGCCCACCGTCTCTATTCCTTGTATTTGTTCTGGCGCCGAAATTATATTCGAAAACGTTTCTGTATAAACGCACTCTCGTTGTCGCAGTGCCGCAAGCTTTCGAGGGGGGAAAAAAGCGAACGTCGTCTTGCTCGCCGGAAGAGTTTTCGCGTCTCTCATCCCCGGCCATTGTGTTGTGCTGGGAGGAATTAATTAGCAGCGCTTAGAGAGAGAGAGAGAGGAAGCCTGCTCGCGCGGAGCTCTTTGATGTTCGCCGGGCTTCCGGCTGTACTGCACCTACGCCGTTGCTGCATGTAAGGTCCGAGCTAATCGACTTTGTTCCCTATACTAGCTGGAGTCTTGTATTATTATATACCACATCACTTCGATCGAGTAAGAAGCTTCTACGCGCGTTGTTGCGTAGTCGCGAGCGAATTCGTTGCTTTTGCTCCAGAGTTTCTTGACTCTGTTGAACGGCCAATGTTCCCTTAGAAAAATTTGAAAATTGCAACGTTAAAATTTAGAGCGCACATTAATGCACCTATTAGTAATATATACTAGAGAGAGCCTCTCGGAAAAAGAGCGTTAAAAAATATAACCACTTCCAGACTCTCTCTCGCTATGTATTTTCAGAGGAAAGGAAATGATTGATGGTTCGCCGCGGGACAGAGTTGTAAGCGCGATGTTAATCGCAGGATAGAAAAAGAAAAAAAGCCTGCGCGGACGAGTATAGATGGAGATAAGGTAATGATATGAACGGCGCGACGAGCTCGCGAGGACGACAACGCGCCCATTGTTTGCCAGTTTCGAAATCAATAAAATAAATACTGCCCTGTTTGAGCCGTGTGGTTACCGATTCGACGACGACGACGACTGCCTAAACTGATGTATACACAGTCCAGTGCGAAATCGACGGGGCGCACGTAAGCGCTTGGAACACGCAAGGCTCCGACGATAATGATATTTGCGAAATAATATGGCTATACATAGCGAAGGTACTATTGGAAAACTGACTGGACGATTGGCCGATAAGAGTGAGTGCACTAAACTTGTACTTTTACAGTTTCATAGAGACGCGTAGTCGCTTGTATAATAGCCACTACAAACGACGTTATATCGGCATATACTGCTGGTGGTATAGTCAGCGAATTCTATACTTGAAAATGTCTAACAATTTTTCATTTGTTACAAATAATTTAGTTACATAGATTGATTTAAAAACCGTTTATAGGGTTTTATGAGTCTTTTAGGAAAATTTTCAGACTCTAAAACCATTTTGAAAGACAATACACTATGCGAATATTATCTATCGAGATCTCAATTTTTTTAATTAAAAAATTGTAGTTAGGTCCATGGGGATTTCCACAGAACAATATGAGGCTGTACAGAAAATTACCAACAAAACAGAACAGAAGTTGCATAATATATATCAACTAAAACACAGAGGACTCTATGGCCCGCAGCTTAAATTTCTAAAATATCGCATAAATAGTACAGAGCGCACTATATGTATCAAATATAAAATATCACATAATATATAGCGCATAATAAAATAAAATAAACGCTGCAGGGGGCTAATGACGAAAAGTTTAGAATACAACAATTCCAATAATAATGTATCAAACGAAAAGAAAAATCTGGTCGAATATAAACTACAATCTTTTACGCATACTATTTGTTAGTGTATACAGTTTCTTAGTGCACCTTTATCAAATTGAATACACTACAGCATGAATTAGTAAAAAAATAAATAAAAATAATTGTTATATCCTATAATAGTTTCAGTTTAAGAAAAATTATGTAGACAGTGAATAATGTGGCCGTCAATAGCCCAGCATCTTGCCCTATTATTACATATATCATCCGCCATTCGGAAGTGAAGTTGGTTGCAATTATCCTTCTAATGTTAGGAACGCAGGGCTATACAGTAACGAAGAAAAAAACCAATGAAGTTCAATACCCACAATCCATCAAGAGAACGAAACACACATTAATTACCCCTTACCCCCAGAAATTCGTCCAGTTCTCTACAGAGAGATGTATATATCTCTAGAGAGAGGATTCGCGATCTTTATTTGAATGTAAAAGTTGGGAAGCCAAGCCGTGCTTATAAGCCTGCTAGAGTCTAATAAAAGGGGTTAGACAGAAAGGAGGCAGTGTCTTTATGTAGCCGATCTGCTCGTGCGGCGGCGACGTCCCGCTTAAAAGTGTAAAACACGTTGCCGCATGCTTTTGTTCGAAAACAAAAGGATTCGCTTGCGCATCGCTTGGCTTCCGGCGAGCAGCGGGAAATCCTAGCAGCGCACACCTGGGTATATATACATCCTACTACATAGCTCTCGCTCTGCGGAAATGCTAAGCTCGCGATGTCACGGAAAAGTCCCGCGACAAAAGCTATGTATAGAGCAACGACGACGACGATGCGACGACGACGCGAGCCAACTATTATACCGGCTCCATTTTTTCACAAATTCCAGGAATCTGCAGCAGCAGCTGTAAACGCACGAGTAGCCTCGAAATTACGAGAGAAAGCCTATACACTGCACGTTTCGTCATGTTCGCGCTGCTTGAATCTGTCTCTCTCTCTCTCTCTCTCTCTCTCTCTCTCTCTCTCTCTCTCTCTCGCCAAGAACTGGAGAGAGCGCGGATTATGCAGCAGAGTTGGAAAAAATATTTTTTTAATCCGCAAAAAAATGCCCGAACTCGTGTGCTGCGTTTTTTATTCTCTCGTTCGTTCAAGCTGAGCAGCTTTTCGGCGCGTAAGAAGCGCGCGGCTGCTACTGTACCATCTGCGAAATTTATTCCCCGCGAGCTTCGAGCATTTTTTTTTCGTACGAGAGCAAGGCTCGCTGCGAGAGAATTCAAGTAGGAAAAAGAACAATGGCATTCATAACGAGATAAGGCTAGCTACGCTCGGACAGTAGCGAGAGAGAGCTAAACGACACGCGGCGGGAAATTCCACCGGGATTCCTTCCAAGTCAGCGGGAAAATAATTACCCTGCTCAAATATTCGCCGGCCGTCGACCGTGGGGACTTGGTCAAGATTTGCATAAGAATGAATGAAAAAATCATTCCTCAAACAATTGCCGCACCTATACGAGCAGACTCGCGCGACGTATATGTATATTAATATGCAGCGAAGCTGAAAAATCCGCGGCACTACTGCACCGTCATTTGCGACCGCGCCGTCGAGGAGAAATTCCCAAAAATAATTTCTAACGATTTAACGTATAATTATATTCTGTAAAAATATTACGAATATTGCATACTTTCGAATATTGTAATGAGAAATTTCGTTTACAGAAAAAGTTTTTCAAATGCTGTTTTTACCTGGCTTCCTTTTTTCATTCGAATATCTCAACATTGTATATAGCGTTAAAAAGAGCAATGAATATGCAAAAATAACGAAAATATCGTCGATTACGGAATTAGGCCAATATCAATATCATATATGTATACAACGTGAAAATAGATGGATAAACGAAATCATCGACAGAAAGCACTCACTCGAGCAATAATCTAGCACCTCTCGACTTGCAAGCGGATGTACGCATGAGATAAACGACTGGAGGGCAGCTTATGAAATATATACCTGATGATGTTAAGCGCCGCTTAAGCCACTTCATTGTCAATGCGGTCTAAAATTTCCGCTTCGACTTGAAACAAAAGAAAAAAAGTTCCGCCGCGATGCGCACATCAGCAGCATATCGCAAACGCTTATATTCCAAAGAAAACTGCTGCATGCGTGCACATCAGCAGCAGCAGCAGGGTATTTCAGCTTGGCTAGTCGAGAACAACGACGACGACGACGTCGACGACGGCATTTTCCCGTGTATTTTGCCGTTCTTCCTGCAGTAGCGCACAGGCAAACTTTTCTGGCTTTATGCGACCGGAAATGCGACAACGGGAGACACGCTCATTGGCCTCGTCGCGAGGGATGAGGGCTACAAATTCCACGATTGAATGCCAGCCAAACAACGAGGAGGGCGCTAAAGAAACGCGAATAATCCTTACCGGCGAAACGGAGGACGAATAAACACACCAGAGCGCTGCTCGAATCGTCTAACCGAGCGCGCAGCCTCCTCCTTGCGCAGCTCTGCAAAAAAATAAAAAACAAACAAACGAGAGGATTCGAAAAAAAAATCTGCACTGCTCGAAAAGCCGGGGATGAACAAAAAAAAAGAGAGAGAGAGAGAGAAGGAATAATATTCGCGAAATTCGTACTCTGCTGCCGACGAGTTAAACAACGCGGAGTTGGTAAAAGCTCGAAAGCCAAGCGGAGCTGAGAGAGCGAACATTTTCTACATTTAATTCGCTCGCCAATCCGGGGAGGGAGGGATTAACGTCGCGAACTATCGCAAATGCGTGTATATAAATGTATCGAGAGACTCGGGTATATATAAAATCGCAGGCAGGCAAGTTGCTCTCGAGTGCGGCTCGAATGGGGGAGAGCACGACTGGACTCTGCTCTGCTTCGGAGTGGACTCGAGGAGGATAATGGACTCGAAAGTCCAAAGCTTAAAACGAAAAATCCGTAGAGGCAAGATGCATGCATGCTACCCTCTCTCCAATGGTATGTACGTTGTGTATATATATACACACACACACACACATGTATATCAGGGATTATTTCCGTCGCATGAAGCACGAAACAGAGCGCGGGTAATCATTTTATTTTTAAACGTATTCGAAAAAAGAATTCGGGACATGCAAGCTACTCGATTACTGTTTAAACCAGTGAAGTTGAAAAAAATTACATTTTTACCGGGCAATGTGGGTTACAGCCCTGTACAGTATTAGTATTAGGGGGGGGAGGGAAAAAACGCGGTTTGTAACGTACATACACGCACGCAAAATAGCGTAACGAGCGTCCGTCCGTGCATTGAAGGGCCCTCGTGCAAACAGAAAATCCGGCTAAAATCTCGGCCATTCAGTCTAGAAAAGCTCTTTCTCTCTCTAACGCGGATACAGAAAGAGAGAGAGAGAGAGTAAAGCCTCTCGAGCGGGCGCGCGCGCGCAAGCATTATGCGCGCCATTATAATTCCGCACGTCCTGCGCGCATATACGACGACGCTAATATCGCGAGCGGCAAGAGAGAGAGAGAGAGAGAGAGAGAGAGAGAGAGAGAGAGAGAGAATCTCGGGATAAGTGGGCGCTTTTATTTCATTTATATATTCCTGGGGAGCTTCGTCTGCGTACGAAATCTACTCTGGCCATTGTTCTTTTGCGTATATAGTCCTCGGGAGAAAAAGCACCTCATCTCTCTCTCTCTCTCTCTCTCTCTCTCGTTTTGCAAAGCCTCGACGCTTTAGCTTGCGTTATGTATAATTGTCCGTTTTATATACGCGCTATATAGACCGGCGTGAAGAGGATGTTAAAGCCTCGGGGCAAGTTTTACGCGCATAGTTTTTACGATGTTCCAAATACTTTGCTGTTATTGCGCTACTCTTGCAAATTTTCCACACTTTTTCTCGTTGACATAAAATCTTTGCTTTATATTTCCATCAAATTATCGCGCGCGATATATCTCAAGCGCGCAACGCGTTCGAAAATGTAGTCACGCGCGAAGATTCGAGTCTCTATATATACGATTCTCGGCGGCGAAGCCAACTGCTAATCTGATGAACGCGAAATGAAGGGAAGGAACATTCGACGCGGTTATTATACATCCGAGTTATACGCTCTTGTTCCCCCGCGCAACTCTCGGTTGCCTCTCGATTCTTGGCATTATCGCACGCGAGGATAATCGTCGTCGCTCTAGGCGGTATACTGTAGTTTCGCGTCCACAACTACTCCTCCAAGCTCATATCGACACGTTAATAGTGCAAGGCGCGCAGCAGTGAGTCCAGAAAGCCCTCGTAATTATCCGCAGCCAATTGTCTTTATGTCGGTGAGCGGATATTCCTGCGTGGACGCCATCAAGTGCTCGTTTAGATTTGGAAACTTGATTTTTTAATAGATATATATAAAAAAGTATAAGCGTTTGTTCTGATCCTGCGACGTGCATCACGATATAGAGTAAATATATCCGCAGTAAATATTTTCACACTGAATTATGGTAGAATTTTATGGGCATCGTCTTGGAGAGTAAACATCATCCGCGAAATTTATGCTTTTCTAATAATTAAGCAAAACAAGTCGATGAAGAAGAAGGTTAGGCAGACTAAAAAAAAACAAGCCCGTAAACGCTGCTATTCCAGATAGTTTGGAAGTCGTATAGGCTTTCGCGCGATAAAATACAAAATCCACGCAGCAGCAGCAGCAGCAATATAATTTGCAAGGGTAAATTAGCATAGCTCGCACAGTAAAATCCGCAAGAGGCATTTCCGAAGACACGGCCATTAATGTCAGCCGTTGTACATGTTTATGTGCAGCTCGCTCGTCGGTGGGGAAGACAACGCAACGTCTGGGCTTTCTCTCTCTCTCTCTCTCACTCTCTCGAGATAGGGAGATCGGTATGCGCGCTCGCTACCGCACGCAACTATAATACCCTCAGTCAAGACAATAGAAGCTTTAGACTCTCTCTCTCTCTCTGTCTTCATTTCTACGTACATATCTTTGCAAATCGCTGTTCAGGATTTAGGTGCACGCGCAAATTAACGACGAAGCCGATAAACGTTCTTTGAATTTTTCCGCAGAGTTAAGTTTGTAGCTAGATATGAATTCATCTCAATTGCTGTAAATTTTAGTCTAGAGTATAAAAGGCTTCCAATATGGACTTTCCGAAAATGAAGAAATGTATTATTTTAAGGGTCAACAATCATCGATTGCTTGAGAACAATACATTATAGTTTTAAAATGATTATAGGAAAAAATCATTATAGGAAATGTTGTCATGTGTTACAGAATAAATTCAACTTTAATGATGGGATTATGAATGACCATTTGTTGTATCAGGTTGGTCAACTTAAACTTGACTTAACAGTAGTCTATAATATGATTGATAACGAATTAAGATGTTCGAATTTTCTTATTAAAAAAATGTAGGATCTGGTTGACCATTAAAAATTTACTTTAATTTAGCTTTTTATGCAATTTGGACAATATAAGTCCGTCAAGATATCTATTATAGAAGCTAAAAATATAGAGAAATTTGTTTTAAACTATAGAGTTATTATAAGAATATTTTTTAAATCCAATATTAGTTATGAATTATTCTTGACTGATTTGAACTAAACTCCTTAAAATAAACTTCACACTCTTATAATATTGAAAATAAAAAATGATAAAGGTTTGAAAGATTTAATATTTTATAAGAAATACAGGGGGTAAGTTAAAATTGATGTTGTAAAGAATACTTTTTCAAACATGAGGCACTACATTTAGAATACGTTTAACATCGCGATGGTCCATATTAGAAGACTTCACACCGTGTAGAAAAAAAGAAGAAAAAGGCAGTTCGGACGAAACTAAATGTCGAGAAAATTCAACATCCAGAGCCAAAGTCGGCATGATTTACCGGCAAACGTGTGTTAGGGAATAAAAGACCGCGTAGAAACGTATATAATCAGGCAGCTCCCGCCGGGGCTTTGGTTCTCAAAGTTCGCGTCTAATCGGCAAAGCCACGCCAAGTCCAGAGAGCACCGCCGGCAACGTTCGCCAGATATCCCGCTCAGATATCGGCGGAGACTTTCGCTGCAGCCGGCGCAAAGTCGGATTTGTACGTAGCGATAAAAGAGCGCTCTCTCCGGGATGTCCCGAGGCTCGTACTCACACATACGTGCAGGAATTGATGCGTCTCGGTACGATGGAGGAGGCTTTGCGTTCTCCCTCTCTCTCTCTTGCAGGTAATAAGCACCTGCCCAGTCTCGCAAAGCAGAGACTTGATTCATTTCGAGGTAAGTAGAGAGCGCGAACTGAGAACGCGCGCCTTGGGCTTTTCGGGCGCGCATCGAGCTCTCCCTCCTCGTGCGCAGTTCTTCGGCTGAAAAAGAGAGACGACGAGGAAGAATAAGCGCCAGGTTCCACATATACCTGTGTGTGTGTGTGTGCGTGTGTGTAGGTGTGTGCCAAGGGGGCAGGTCCTGATGCGCGACGAACAATGCAACAAGAAGAAGACGACGACGAGTTGCGCCTCGAGGAGTCTCTGCTATATATATACACGACACACCTGCGCAGGACCTCCTCTCAAACATTATCGATACAGCGCAGGGCTGACCAATTCGTTCTTTGAGAATAATTTAAGCTCGGCAGCTATAAAGTTCCGAGCGTGTAGCGCAAGAAAAATGTGTGTGTGTGACGGGCTTTGAGTTTTATTATTTGCGATACGTGGTAAAAGCCCGAGAGCTGCTGCGCGCGCTCCATGAACAACTTGACGTGAAACGCGAAAGTTGACAGAGAGCTTCGGATATCCGCACAAGTTTTGACGGCACAGAGCCACGCGGATAGACGGGGGAAAGAGAGCTCGCGCAGGACCGACCGCTACTATACGCTATACACCGCAGCAGAGCCTATGAATTACTGATGAATTCGCTCTATTTGCGGCTATACTCTGTGTGTCGAGCAGAGCAACGGCTTTTCTCAGGGGCTTTATTTTCCAGCGCTTCGTCAAAATTATTATTATATATAATCTATACGCGGAAACGCTGGCATCAGTGTATGAATTATCCAGTCTCGGCTAAACTTTCCTTCGAAAAAAAAAACAACCAACGAGCGGCGACACATATACTCGCGATTTACGGTGCAGCAGCAGCAACAGCGGCAGAGTAATCTCTGCACGTGTAATCCTTCGTAATTCCTCGGAATTTCGAGCGTTTTATAGAAAAATTCTTCAACTCGCGCTGCTACTGCTGCTGCTGCTCTACTCGTGTGTAAATCCCGCAGTAGTTAGCCCGTGTGCTATATACTCTCTGCTTTATTTCCTCGCGCACACGAAAAAGCGGACACGAGAGCAAAAAAAAAAAAACGCCCGAAATCTGGCAAAACTCGGATGATCGTGTGCTGCAGAAACGTCAGGGGGATAACACAACGCTCTCTCTCTCTCTCTCGCGTTTTGTACAGAGCCTCTGGAAAATAAAATTTGAGGACCAACCTGGGTTATACGGCAAGCATTATCCTATATACCTCGAAAAATTGAGAGAGAAAGAAAGACACGCTCACTCCCGGAGAAACGGCGAATGTATATACAAGTGTATATATATGTAGGTAAGCGCGCGAAAATACGACTCATCGTCCTTTTACGGGAGGGGCTCGAAAGGAGATTGCCGCGAATATGGAATGCGCGCAAAAGTCTGCAGTTGCTGCTGCTAGAGGGACGTTAAAACATTGGCGTTAAATGTTCCGTGGTCCTCGTCGACGCCCGGAGCTCTATATGCGCGGAATATGTATACAAAACAAAGAGGAGCAAAACGGGCGGCAAATTTCGCTCTCTCTCTCACTCTGTTTTATTTGGGCAATAAACTTCCGATTAGACGCCCGGCTAGGCTGAACGCAAAGCTACTCGACAAGTAACGTGAAACACCGCGATGTTACGTCGTTAAAACGCAGAGATCCCGTGCGCGCAAGCCGACGATTTTTCCTACCTCGTTCTGTACGTCTGCTACGACTTCAATTTACGTGTCTTGCTCGCAGACGATTTTCGCAGGAGCGTTTTCGTGTGCATAATAATATAGCGCCCGACTGTCTTTTTTTCGCAGTATATATTGTGTACGTGTGTACTGAGCAGATTGAAGTGAATTGTCAAAAATTAATTATGTCCGCGGTTAATTTGCTGCCGAGACTTGAACAAACAAACAAATTATATGTTCGAAAAATATCATAATTAAACGGGAGAGGGATACCTTGCAGAAACAACAAACCGAGAGAGTACGATCGCGCATAAACAAGTTATTTTTCCTTCCGAACATATAATTTGGCTCTACATCCAACGCAGCGAATTCGCCGGCAGAGATATATATTTTCTAAAAAATTATGGCCATGCGCGCGGTGCAGCGATGAAACTAACGC
The DNA here is from genome assembly GCA_900474305.1 of Cecidostiba fungosa. Taxonomy (NCBI): domain Eukaryota; kingdom Metazoa; phylum Arthropoda; class Insecta; order Hymenoptera; family Pteromalidae; genus Cecidostiba; species Cecidostiba fungosa. The sequence goes on from UCOJ01000704.1 coordinate 24,154, forward strand.
ACACACACACACATATATATGAGTATCGGAAATTCGCCGAAAAATGTGTATAGCAATAATACAAAGCCTCCCTCTTTGAGGAAGCAATATATAGTCGCTGATAGATCAAACAAACGTCGGATTGGATTATTTTTATCGTTGTTAATGGCAGCGGCTCAGCCAGGTTTCATTTCACAAAGCTTCGCGCTAAAATCAATTTTCCACTGGCGAATTCCCCTCTTTCGACAGAGCTACTATATACTCTTTGTCGCACTCGCTGATCGAACAATTTGATATCTGCGTTTCATCTCCATATATGCGCGCTCTCTCTCTATATATGTATATGTATATATGTACTCTATAGCCTATACCCTGATGCACCTTCTTTTTCTCGACGCTTGATGCTGCGCAGAGATGCGCATCGTCGCCGAAATACTGTCGTCATTATATATAATTCGACGAAAAATCATACAAGCCACACGCATCTGATGTATTAAATAAACTCGTATGAGTATAAAGCAGGAATAATTCGAGACAATAACGGACGTGACTCGATGCTAATGATTAATCATCGTCGCAACGGTAACGCGTTAATATTGTAATCGCGACTCGAATGTTCGTCCGCGCATGCAAATGATGAGGCGCTTAAGTATTGTATAGAGGAAAGAGCATTATTAGGTGTCGCCGGGACTATATATATGTATATGCATAATACAAGAGAGCGTGGGCACAGCGGGCTTATGAATTATTAATTGAAAAAAGCACGAGGGCGTGCATTAAGAGAAGGAGAGTGCTAAGCTCGCATATGCTATATAGAGGGGACCAAGCGGTGTTCTCTGCCGTGCTAAACGTATGTATCGCTCGAGTGATCTCTTTCACCTATCGCCTTCGTTCGTCATACACACATTATATACGATATATCGTGTTTGACGTATTCATCGCCCTATATGTATGTATACACTTAGACATACACAGAGGAGTTTATATAGTCTTTGAAAATAAGCAATGTAATTGAATTTACGAGAGACCAATTTGCGGATGAGCTGCAGAACTAGGCGTAAATTATACACTAGCATATCTGTATGTGTGTATATTCCAGAGTAAACGTACTAATTGCGCAGCGGCGGTGGCAGCGAGGCACCTGCACCTTGGCGCGCGCATTCGCAAGTGCAGCTTATAATACACACTCTCTTTCTTTCTCGTTTAGCGAATAATGGCCCAATTACAAAATAATGATAGAGCCATTTTTCGTATACGAGCGAGCCCCGCCACAATTTCGCACCGGCCTCTCATTACCTTAAATGAAATTATCCGTTATATTCGCTCGTAATAATACTCGTTGTGTGTATAATATATCTATACATATACAACTTGATATTATTATTTATGACCTTGCGGATGTGCCCGTTTGTCGTCTTCACGACGACTAATTTCTCCTGAAAACTGCAGGTACTGTTATTATTCAGCAAAGGAAAGTTTATCGAGCGTTATAAAAAGTATAGTCTCTAGTCCAACTGCGCGCTGCGCACAGGACGATAAACATTGAAAACGGCTGTACGTACTCAAATAGAACGGCAGAGAAAGAGTTACAAATGTCAAAGCCCGATATTTGAGGTTGAAGCAGCAAAAAGAAGAGGAGGAAGCGGTGGTGGTGGTGGTGATGGTGCTGTCGAGTGAGAGCACGGGGTACAGGGCAAATAGTCCGCGCAATTGGAAAAGGGTTCCTTTTTGTCAGCGCAACGAGCTCTATGTATATATATATATGTCTGTATGACTTACATACATATATATATACACACGCTCGAGAGAAAGAAAGGAAATTGAAAAAGGAAGAAAGATTATTTTAAACGCCCTGCGGCCGCAGTACAGCGACTCTCTCTCTCTCTATACGTAAGGGAGAGCAAACATTGACACGACGCAATCATTTACGCGGGATCTCCAACGTTCCATTAGCCCGTATAGCTCGCGATAAGAGCGAATGTTTATCCAAGGGAGCCACGGCTGGTCTTTCCCTGGAAAGACCATCGGCATGGAAATCGCTGAAATAGTTCAAAATCTATAGACACCCGTCGACTTGCCATTTTATGTATAATAAATTATTACACTGTATGTATTATCGACTTTTGTCCAATTTTTATAATAATACTGAACACACGACAAGAGGAAAAAGGTCTTGTGTGTATGTGTATGATCCCTTTCATCTTTGAGCCCACCACTTAGAGGCACTTAACTTGTTTGCTGAAAATATTAAGCACCGGCAAATATAGCGCAATAGAGAACCGATCCGGTGACGAGAGAGAGAGAGAGAGAGAGAGAGAGAGAGAGAGTTTGCGATACCTCCTTTGTGTGTGCATGGCAGGCACACTACATCCTTTTAACTTTCGAGACTATCCGAAAGCTTGTGTGTTTGCAAGGACCGCCGCCACGTTGGTATTGACAATCGCGCAATAAAGAACGTGTCGTCTTTCTTACGTATACGAGCTGTCGGTGCTGCAGGCATGTAAGCTTACGGAAATGCTAAAGGTAATCCCCGCAACGACTGTATATACTCTTTCTCTCCTTCCAGTTACCGCCTTTCGCGCGTCTCGAGGGGACAATTCGCCCTCCACGTAAGCCGCTTAGCACCGGCGTATTGACATATAATATTCCTCGCAAGAACACGGGGAGAGAGAGAGATATCATTTGCAAGTGTGTGTGTGTGTATAAGGAAAGTTGCAGCCGGGCTTGCAGACGAGAGTAGAGACTCTATAAGCATATTCCGAGTTTATTTAAAGTATCATCCGCGGCGCCGTATTCGCTCGGATACGTCGCGCGTAATCTCGCCGCAACGACATAACGCGATTCTCAATTGCAGACTTACACTCTATTTTACAGTATAGGTCTAATCCTTCTTTTACTCACACGGAATGCTCTCTCTATACCTTGATGTATACATTAACAGTTTATTATAAAATCAACAAAACCGTTATATACATCACAACGACATGTGTAATAAAGATCGAATTGATGATGATGCGCCCATACCGCTGCAGAGTCCGATATAATATTATTATATTTTCCGCGGACGAATTGACAGGTGTCCGAGTAAGCAATAAGAGTAAAAGAGAGAATGGGATAAAGAGGGAGGGGGTACGAGCAGGACAGTAGGCCCCCAGAGTACTGCTTAGCGCGGAATTATGCCCGTCACGTCTGTCCGTTTGTCCGATTCATTTCGAGCGCCCCCGATCCCAACTTCCGACAGCTATAACGCGGCGCCTCGTCGTCTATATACACACTATATACAGACTCGAGTCTCGCAGACGCTTCTGCTATTCACAGAGACGATGCGCTACATCCCCGCAGGTATATATATAAGCTTACCTCGCTCGAGTGGGCCCGCGACGCGATCAAACGCCACCGCCGCGTCTATGTATCTCTGTTCTGCCTGTCTGCAATCGATACAACTCGAGCGAGAAGCATTTTCGCTTGCGGAGATAGAGCTTGATTTAATTTCAAAGGAAACCAAGCGTCTTGCACCGCGTAATACACTTATTTTGCACACCTGCGTTTGGATCTTTGCCATCTAGTATATTAATATATTTCTGGATATATAAACAGTTATAGCTCGTGCGTGAATTTCCATAGGTATATTGAAAAACGTATACCACCACACCACGCGGTGTGCGCAGATTTTGTTGCTACCGGCACGCACAGGGCAATATAAATGACCTTTCGAGAATGATGAAAATTAAATTCATTTGCAGCGAATTCATCAAACTATGCGCGCATACGTGTAATATGTATATGTATATTTTATAATTAATTTTAAATAAATGAGCGTTTATTTCTCGGAACTTTCACCGCGGTTGCTGCAGTACAGTAGCAGCTACGCCATTATACCGTGATGTTTCAACCAAAAATGAAGGCAAATTTAATTACAGCAAATATAATATTTTGATATTCAACAAATGCAAAGCGGTATTGCTTTTAAGAGCAGCAAAACTAATTAAAATGACTCGAGCTGACCTCATGCTGCTCTCGATATTTATATCGTAAAATATTAAATAAGCTATATACTCTTGTATATACGAAAGAATGTGCGTAGCGATGATCTACGCTATATGCCGAGGTCGAGGCTGGTTAATTACATGTGCTGCGGAGGTTTACCAATGCATTCATGCTTTATGTGTAATGAGAAAACACAGAAGCCGTAAAAATACTCTCTCGCATTCGATGCAACGACTCTATAACAAAAATTTAATTACTTTGTCTGAAATCAAACAAATTATTATTAATATTTACAATCATCATTATAGAAACGCGCGAGTTTGAAAATAATTGAAGCTAAAGGAAGTTTTAAACTTCGTAACAAAAAAGGAAATTATTTTACAGGTTAATTTAACAATGATGAATTGGTTAGGGACCAAATTTGGAAAACTGGATCATTCCTGATATAGATCACTTCAAAAAACCTTTATCCTCTCTTAAACAAGTGATGGGCTTTGTTGTGAAGTATTTAATTTACGATTGGTCGCCTGGTACAATAATTTAGGAACGCGAATTAGGAACGCAAATTTTATTACATAAACTATACAAACGCTTCAAACTGTTAGCGCTCAACAGGCGGCAAATTTTAAAATATGAAATTTTTAAACTTAGATTTCCTAGGAAAATAAAAACAGCAGTCATCACTTTACACAAATTTCCATTTCAGGCTAAAATACATTTACTTCATTATTTTATCTTCGCGTTAGATTGTGTGTTTTGTAAAAAGCCGTCGTCAATTTCGAATATATAATTATACTTAAAAACCTTCGACGTCAATTTGATGTGCATTGATTCTTATATACGAATAATATAATTACAGTATGTGTTTTTGACGTACTCCAATTTAGGCCACAATGAAATTTAATTCTCTCATCTTTGCGTTATACGAGCGCGTAAATTTTGATAATGAAAATTTGAATATACAATAGCCTTTAATTCAAATTCTGATGGGAACCTCTATTTTCACTAATCGTTTCGCGCTATACATTCTCTTCGGTCGGATCAATCAATTTACGTTGGTGAACGAGCGTTGATTTAATAAAATTAAAACTGTCTTGCGACTTGTCGAATATATATTGCATCTGCTACATGCTTACAAAGGATTACAAATTTTCAAGTGGCGCTTAAATAAATACATTTCGATCCGCAGCTATACGAGAAAGCGAGTTTAACACTTATATAAAGGCATTTGTTCCATCAGTCAAAATAAAATTACCTTATAAAGGCATTTGAATTTGAATAATTTTAAATATCGCGTGTTCTTTTTAATTTCGAACCAAAAAAAAGCACAGAGCAAGCATACCATATACAAATGAATGAATGCGATTAAAATTATGTTTAATAAAAGCGCGTATACGAGTCACCGCGGTAATGGCAAAGCGTTTTTTTCGGTCTACAAACGAATCGCTCGACGGTTCGCGATATGAACCCCCGCGTGCGCGCAACGTTATATAGAGAGATATGAACAGTCGGATCAAAGACTCGACACGATCCTTCGAATTTTTCCGCGCAATAATTAAAAACCAATCGAGCCCATTACGTGTCTTGTGTGGCCAAGCGTAAAACTGCGCACTGCACGTTCGATTTCACAAATATTCCCGTGGATATACCAAAAAATATCGAAACATTCAATTTCCTTTTTGCCTTGCGCGCGCGAGCACAAAGCGTTCCTGCCTATACGCGCTCGGTATGTTTGACCAGGTGCATCGGACTAGTTTCATGATTGCGTTTGCCAAAGTATTAAAAAATATTGTTAAAAAATGCATAACTCGATTTGAGCATAAAAAATATATGCAGCGCCGCGCGCAAGCTCGCGTTGTATATATACATATAGCGAGCAGTGGAAGCCGGCTTTGCGTCGCGGGGCGCGCATTTAAAAACTTACAGTCAATAAAGCGATATTACTTCGTAACGTTTTATTTCGGCCATCATATTTCACGCCCGGAATCGTCCCTTTTTTTCGGTAGAGGCGACACGCTGGAGATTTATATCCACGCGCTCTACACTCGCGATATTTTTTATTTTCCAAGGCGCTTTAAGGTTATTTTTTTCGATCGGCCGTAGGTAACAGCTACTCCGCGCGATTGAAAATAAATCAAAAAAATCAATTAGTCGTTTAGCGAGAGGGAGAGAGATAGAGCTGCGCAAGAGAAAGAAAGCGCGAGTTAAAGCAAGCGACGATGGCTCCGGCGAGCCATTAGTGTAATTGCAATTTATTTAGCAATTACTTTAATTAGCAAGTAGTCGAGCTTAATGAGGTTGGTCGAGGTGTACGATAGAAGGGGTTGAGAGGAAGAGAGAGAGAAAAGGGGGAGGGGGGAGAATAGTGAAACGCACGCCGAGAAGAAGGAGAGAAGTAACGGAATTAAGTAATGAATTAGCCTCGGGGGATAAGACGGAAAAACAAGTGGATGTAGGGGGTGGCGGAGGAGGCCGAGCGCGCGATTAAACTAAGTGGAGTAAGAACATAAGTAAGTAAGTAACAAAGTGAGAAGTACAAGTTGAAGGTCCGAGAAAGAGAGATTTTTTTATCCTGAGAGAGAAAAGCCGCGGCGATGAATAAGGCAAGAAGCTCAGTCATTTTTCGCTTGTTCGTGTATTGTTCGACGTTTAGACGTGTACGAAATCCTATACAGATAATTGAATTTGTTCACCGCACTCCTCGTATGAATGAGGGGTGCGCAGCGGTCAGCGCTATTATTCTGAGCAGACAGGCTAACCCCTCGCACGCGCAATATAATATATTAATATTAAATAAATGCGGTAGGTTTATACACCAGCGGCCTACGTGGCCTAGCGTTTTTTTGTTTTAATTTTTATTTATTCTTCTATTTTTAACGTCGCCTGAAAACAACTCAGAAAAAATCCAAGTAACTTCATCGGGAATCGAACCCTCGACCCTTTGAACGGCCGAGTTTCCGCTAGTTAAGGTGTGCGCCTTAACCAGCTGAGCCACGGACCGCTCTTAGCAATATAATATATTAAAAAATTCAAAATACCCCAAATCATTTTGTTCTAATATAGACTGACTATAATTTTCCAGGCTATATTACACAATATAAAACAAAAATGACACGCACATCCGGTAGAGCTCATCTATTTTTCAGCTTCATCGTTCCTAAAAGGCGAAAAAGAAGCGAGCGCAAAGTCTTTCTCGCGCGATACTGCAATACACACACACGCGCGCAGCGAGGCATCAAATCTACATCTTAAATAAGCCATGTCAGTCCCGTTTCCCGCCCTTTTCCGCCAGCGAATTTTGCCGAATTCTTGACAGCAGCCTGCGAAATGACATAATTCGCGTGCGGCCGGACAATTGGCAGTAATTAAAGGGAGGAGCCTGATGGAGGAAGGGAAATTAAGTTGGCTCGTCGAGCTGGACTAGGAAAACGAGCGTTTACGCATATCACACGGGTCCAGTTATATGTATATATGTATATATGTCGCTCGCACGTACTGTCCCCCGGTGTGTCTGTCTCCTCTCTCCCGTTTTCCCTTTCTTTCCTAACTCTCGCAACGCTGTACTGCTGCAACGCCTCTTGGTGTTTCCTATTATATAGGTATATAGAGCGAGGTATATATCCCCTCACGGCCTGACAATAAAACGAATTTGCATGCGGAACAACCCGGTGACGCCCGTCCTTGCACATTCGACGCGACAAATTGTTTCTGCTGAAAATCATCCTCCCGCAGAGTCCGCTAATTCTTGGCTGATTATTCTCTGCGAATTGTGTACAATTGAGTGCAAGACGTTCGAAGTAAATTGAGAGATCGAGAGGATGTGATGATTAGCAAACAAACAAAAGAGAAAAATTCACAGAGGATCGAGATGCGCTACTACTGTACGTATACAACGCATATACAGAATAGAATCGGGCGCAAGAGCTACTCGCGCTTGCACGATTACGTGGCTGATGCTTGGCCGCGCTCGAACGCGCGTGTTGGTGTTTGATTGAGACGTCAGTCAGCCGTGTGTGTTGACTGATAGCTCCATTAACACGTTGACGCACTATCAGTGCTTACCAGCACATTTAAGCCCGCGCAAATGGATGATGCATTGGTACAACGCAGGAAACATGCAACAATTGCATACGAATGATTAGATTACATCGAGCTCGCGTGTAAAAAAAATGCCAAAATTCGTCGCTTCGAGTAACAGCGCAGCGGTAAGAAAATAGAACTACAGTTGTGTACTGTCTAAATTTCAAGTAGTAAAAATTTAACCATTCATAGATAATCGTAGTTAAGAAAATACTAACTCGGAAAGAGCTTCAAGAAGATGCTAATTCGGCGCTTGCTTTAAAATTCTGAAAAAAAAATCGGAAGTGATTATTAAACACCTTTGAATACATAGATTTTGATGCAATGTCAAATTGAATACAAATTGTTGAAATTTTTTAAAAAAATGTTTCCACCTCTCAGGGTTTTTGTGTGAAGCAAGACTTTGCGGATATATTTTCCAACGCATACTTTAATCAGAAATAACGAAACGCCACTGTTAAACTTACTTTTTTCACTACGTTAAGTATATAATCAATATTATTACTATTTCGGCGTTGCATACTTTGTACTTTTGGAAAAATAATGCATAGTTACTCCCAAACCGCGAGTTATCACCATTTCAAATTCATAGGGAGTATATAGAATAAAATAAATTTCGAGCGGTTGGCTGTCTCTCTCTCTCTCTCTCTCTTTCACTCGCGGTCTGCGACTAACAAACCGTGGCAATTAACAATCAATCCCACGTGTCTCCCGAGCGTCATTGAAATGACGTCAAACGGTCAAACATTGTATTTGTGTAATTGTCCGTTTATTTCAGCCGCTTCTGTCATCCGACAAATTGCGGAGCCTCGCGCGCAATCCGCTGCGCAGCATCAGAGCAAGATATAGCAGCAGCAGCAGCAGCTCGACGTTTTCCTGTCAATCGCGAACGAATCGTCACTGGTCATATTAATTAGCGGTACGCGCAGGCGAGCCGCCGTCGCGGTACAGCACCAGCAGCGCAGCGGCAGCAGCCCTCCAGGGAATCGTTACCGTTAATTGCGACTGTCTAGCTCATGATCGTCCTCCGTGCCGCTGGGGACTCGCGGCGGCCACAGCATATACATATATATATAACGTCACGGGCGCTCGCGCGCGCGCGGATATCTTTCAGATTCAGAAAGGGTTAAACGAGTCGGCTACATTGATAATTCACTTTACGCTAATTAGACGCGTTCAATCAATCGCGAATTCCCTCGTGCGCGCAGAGAGAGAGAGAGAGAGAGAGAGAGAGAGAGAGAGAGAGAGAGAGAGAGAGAATTGTGGCCGCGTGCGTATATATTGATGAGCTGGCCTCTCTCTCTCTCCTGCGGATATCATGCTGACAAAGCCAATTTCGAAAAGGAAATATTATCCTTTCGCTATGCGCGCAACACTATTCTCGATCGATACGCGTGCATTATATACCTATTGTACGCATATATAACATCGAAAGTAGTTCAGCTGCATCGAAAAGTTCAATAATTATCCGTTTTCTGCTGTTTGCATTGTTCGAGCGGCGGCAATTTGCCGGAATTTGCATAATGAGCCCTGCTACACAGCAGGGAAAAATACTACGCCGCTCACGTGTAAGTATGTATATATAGACCGAAGATCGCGGCAGAGCGATAAGAGAAGTGCGAGAGCCTTCACTCAGAGCCGTCGTCGTCGATTCCATCGTGGGGGACTACCCGCAGAGCTCGTATATGCATATATAAACGCACCTGCCGCAACGGCACATTACACTCGCGGGCAATTTGCTTACAAGCGTAGTTATCGCCCTCGGCAGCCCTTCTTCTTTCTGCAGTGTATAATGCGTGCGCCTAGACGCATATCTATTATTATGCACTCGGTTTTACGAGCGCTTTTATATCCCTATCCGAATTTACGAATCGCTTTAGTTTTACCTAATATATTAGTTTTCTGTAATAATACAACGTACAAGAGACTTATAGCCAGCGCCGCGACGCGAGTATTAGTTTGGAGAGAGAGAGAGAGGGCACTTGTTTACGCAGCAGCGCAGTATTAATAGAATTCGCAGGTGCAACCAGCTGTTATTATCCATTATCTGCATTAGGAGGCGATTAAGCGAATTATATTTATAATGACGTACAGGTACATGTTAAGCTCCGCAATAATCGATTATGTATAGCCCTGGTGCAGAGCTACTGGTGGCCGCTGCGAGCGAGAGCACGTAAAATGTATACACGTTGAATCATGATGCGCACCGCAGTGTTATTGTTATAATCGTATAATGCACTTATGACGCAACTCGCTACTTTGCTAGATTGCCATCAGGGCTGCGCGAGAGGGCTGTTGTGCGGCGATTGTTTTGAAAAATTGAAAGACAAGTGTTTTCGTAATGCGATACACGTGCCCCGGGAGTGTTTTCTTCATTTCACGCTGATGGGGTCCACCGGTGGAAATGGAAATATTCGAGTGATTGTGTACAGGTATACGATTAAGAATTCAATATATCTAGTCGTATTTACCCGCTGGACACTGAGTAGGATATCTTTGTATATAAATAGTAAAGTAAGCTAAACGTCTCCTTCCCTCGTATGTATACAGCTATCCCTCTTACATAGCAACCTATATCTATAACTATGTAGAAGTTTCTCGAACGAATTTTGATGCCGCGCTGACTTCTCGAACGCGATTCACCACGTTTTTCTGTACGTATACATAACCTATGCATAGGATTATAATATGTACGTACCTTTATACAGCTACACTGCGAAGAACATCATTGTTGCGGTTCCAAGAAAACAGAGGAAAGAGGCGTCAGCGTCAGTAGTAACAGCGTCATCAGGAATTATAACCTCAACGACCTTTGATCTGCATGGCCTCTTCTTCTGTTGATTCGACGCCGTCCTTTCTCGTGATCCTCTAGGTACTCTTGCTCGCGTAATATTTTCTATCGCACAATAATAAAACCCTCGCACACATACACAAACACCTAACCCGGCCCGCGTTAACACAAAGACTGAAACACCAAAAAAAAACCCCTGCGTTACGGCGCTCGCCGCTGTCGACTGTGGCGCCCTAGGTATAGCCGTGGAAGATCGCGATTTCTCCATGATCATTGGTCATTGGTCCGCCGTCCGCGTCCCCACAACTTCTTGTCAGTATTTATTATTACCAGTTTCTAATATACTTGGTTCTCTTTCACTTGTATAGCTGGTATTGCAATAACAAATACGTTAACCGCAAACGAACGCGAGGAGAAAAAATATTTACACAAAGTAATATGTGCATGCGATGCTGTGTTTGCGAACGGCACGGCTTGTCTCACGCCCGTTGTCAGTTATATATTCATTTGACTCTGCATTTGTCGAGTGAAATAGCAAGATCTGCAGTGTTGTACAACATACACGTGCATCAGCGACGAGAAGGTGGTTTCCTCAACTTTGGATAATATGCAAATCAGCTCTCGCGAACAAGGACGCCCGTAACCGAGCCTGACAACTAAACGAGCTGTAAGACGTATTTATCGCTGTGTAAGTATTGATTGCCCGTACGTAAAAATACATTTCGCGTATACAAATTTCTTTGCAAAACAGTCTATAATAGCAGAGCCATAAACGTGCATAATACAAGCGCAGCTGGCTGGGTAAGATTCATCGGCGGAATAGTATATAATAGCTACTTTATTTACCCACAGTATCACATTAATTTGTCCCGTCTTACTCTCTAGTCTTACTTCCGTCTCGTAATACATCGTCGAGATGGGTGGGGCATAGTCGTCGTCGTCGTCGTCGTGGGTATATAACAATGGGGGGCTGGCAAGTGCGAGTCCTTAATTCTCGGTCTTTTCGCACATTCTAACGCAGAGAGGAACTACTGCCTCGACTGCGGTTACGGGGCCAATGTAAATTTTGCCGGCGGCCCGGCGAATTTCGACGCTCGGGCGCGAAGCGAGTTTCCATAAAGGAGCATCTCTCGCGTAAGATTTCCTAGTGTGTATACACCTACTACTGTGCAGCTCTCTCACGTGCGCGACGTATATATACGTATGTACGTATACTTCCGACAGACTACATCCGATGTTTGTCTATCGCTTTACCGTAGCCACAGAGGGAGAGACGGAGATTTCATTGCTCCTATAACTATTAATGCTTAGACTACATCCGAGATCTTATTTCCTTCAACACGTGTGCAAGCGCTCGATACCTCTTTAATTTTCGAGTCATCGAGTGTGTTAGTAAATGCAATTAAAATCCGAAATTTAAGAAATTTACATTAATTTCTTACATTTTATGGCATGCGTGATCATCGAGACTTATAAATATAAACAAATTTTGACATTATTACTTTTCTACTTTAAAAAATATACTGGACACTGTATATCGCTTTCTTATGCTTCTTTACATTTTGCATTTTAAACGAGAAACAACATCAAAATTCAAAGTTATATGTTTAAAGTAATACGTTTCCTAAAAACATGAGATTCATGCAGACTCGAGATCCCTCAAAAAAATTTCTAACGTGTGCTTTTACAAAACTCAAATGCTATACTAATACTACTACAATAAGCTTCCTCTGGGAAAGAAGCGAACAAAATCCATCAATCAATCTAAATTTTCTTTCATTTTTTATTTTCACTCGGAATAATTGGTACTCCACATTTGCAGACAGTTTTTTTTTAAGTTAATTAAACAACAATACGCATGGCATTTGGCATCGACGACTCTTCACATAGACCGTAAAACAACAGATACCACGCAATTATTCCATATGAAAGTTGCGTTTTCAATCAGCAATAAATACCACTGAAAATATTATCATAAAATTGTTCACAATATCAGTCTCAACAAATTAAATAACGGATCGTAGAATCAATAAGTAACCACACGAAGGCACCGAAGTAGAAAGGGTAGCCAGCGGTCAGGCGCTCAGTTCTCGGAAACGTTACCAGCTCGTTCATCCGCATATTTTCCAAAGCCAATCGTAACAGCCAACGAGTGTCAGCATCGCCGCCCGAGTGTTTTCAAGGGAAACGAAAGATACGTACCTGGTAGTGTACGTATGTACGTACGAATATACATATATAGCATCAAGCTCGTTGAATTAACCAAGGGAAGGGTATGGTAGCCGATACCTCCGGGGAGAGGCAGAGATCTATATAGATAGATAGTCGAAGGGCGCGTGTTTGCACGACTCGCGCAAATAGTCGGATATCGAAGCCAACCGAACCGAAGAATTGATAAATTAGTTATTCCGTCAGTCGTCACACTGCTGCTGCTTCTCCGCCTATACTCTCAAGGATGTATTTGATCTGCAGCAGCAGCAGAGCCGCGGGAAAGACTCACATCAGGAAGCTTCTGCTGTGTCCGTTTGTCGCTGAGCTTTGACTTTCTCTCTCTCTCTCTGTCTCTATTTGTATATGAATGTGTTGTTCGCGCGCAAAGTTCGCGTGATATCGGATGTTCTCTTAAAAAATCTCGGATTTCGCGGGGACAACTCCAAGATAATAATATTATATACTACTTGACGTCTTGGAACGAGCAATGGAGATACGATGTTATCCGACGGATATAATATAATACACACACACACGCACATACAGAGACACATAAGCGACAATGTATAGCAATTTGCCTCGTAAAAATGAGAGCCCCACGCGCGTATACAATAGTCCATTAGCCGATAGCGAGCGCGCGCGCGAGCGGCGCTTTGTTGTCGCGCGCCGTGGCCATTAAGGCCTACGTAAATCCGTCGATTTTCGCGCACAGCTGCTGGTAGAGAGCCGCGTGCGATCACGCGTATAAAAAGCTCGCGTATATACACGCAGCCTGTGTAAACGCCGCTGAAAGCCGTCCAAACGAGTGTGCGAGCTTTGGAAAAATGAAATTGCTCGCAGCAGCAGCACGCTTCATTTAAGCGGTGCGCGCGCGCGCGCGCAAGACGCGCCAGCACAGGTAATAGACGTATAATCCGTCCTGTGATTGTAGGCACGGCAATCGCGGCCGATTGTAGCTCTGAAGGCCCGCTAACTATCTCAAACTAACCCCATTCAAACCGCGACCTATCCTCCCCCTCCTTCTCTCTCTCCACACCCACACGCCTTCCTCGTGCTGTGCTGTATATACATATAGCGCGATGGGGCTGCGATGCACGTATACGTCGTCGTTGTACGATGCATCACAGATGTATACACCCGTCGTTCATTAGCCGTATTAATTAGCATACATATAGTAGCACTCTCGACATTTTTTTAGCCATTAGCCATCACATAATCGCGCGATGATTTCTACATATTTTGTGCCATCTTTCTATACGTTATCGATCGGATCGAATATAATTTTTTTTTTTTTTATAATATAAACCATCGCTAAGGAAACGTAAAAAGAAGATTGACAACACAAAATACCTACATATAGTACTGGTACACAGGGTCGGAGGGCGAAAATCCAATATGCAGCTCCGTGTTAATAAGAGCGTTTGACTGAGCTGCTCGGCGTTAACAAACCGGTTAATATCCTGAGGGCCAGAGGTCGCATGCGCGCACATCTCATCCTCGGCGCTTCCGACCGGGATACACACAAGACAGGGGAATCATCAAAGCTTGAAAACCGAACAAACTCAGTTAGAGAACTGTCCTCTCTCTCTCTCCCCCTCGAGCCTTGCCGGCTTCAATATCCTCTCCACTTTGCCATGCGCGCGTGGACTGTGTAGAAAGCTTTCTCTTTGTATATTCTACGGGTTCTCTACGACGATTTTGCAGCTCTCGCACACGCTGTATCCAACAGAAGGAGGCTACTAGAACAAATTTACCGCTACTATAGCAGCTTGTCTGTCTTTGACAAATGGACCAAGAAACCGAAAGATTAATTATATACTATATATACTCGGATTCTTTTTGCTTTCCAATTTTTGTATCATCTCGAAACGAGAGCCGACTTCGATTATCTCTCCGCGAATAAATTTTGTATTATGCGTCTACTGAATACGCAGAATGTTTATTGTGTTCATATGGCGTGTACAAATTATTATACTAGCTTAATTGTATATAGTACAAAACGTGCAATACTTTCCACATCATCATTATAAAATATTTAATGTTATAAAAAATAGCTGAAACCTTTAAATTTCAGTCTTCGTACGATGAGTAAACAAATAACGTCTATTGGCATTGTGTATATACCGCTACTTTCTCTAAATTACATTGGAATACAATATTGGCTAACCTGATGTTAAACCATTTTGTCGCCGCTTTAAGTACTAGTGTATAAATAAAAACCGAGAGAGATATAAAAATAGAGAGCTCGAGTTAAAACGTGCGTTTTTACATTTGGCAATTTTCCTAGAGGTTTCAAGATGTTCCAGCGTATGTACTCAATTCAAGAGTCTGACATCTGCGCTCGTAGTTCTGTTCTCTCTGACGGTAAATCTGGATCTACCTGCAAGTCGAAAAGAAAGTTACACATAACTAACATTGCATCAATTAAAATTTCATAATAGACTCGATGTGAAAAAAACTTGCACTAGAAAGTGGAATACTGTTTCTCGAAGGCCTATTATTTCTTGAGTTTTGGGACCTGGCGGTCAATGCCGTTCGTTTGGGCGAACCCTCGCGTCGCCTCAGACGAACTTCGTTGTAGATGGTAGGTTCCGGAAGCCACCTTCAATCGACATAAACGGAGCATTAATGTCTAAACCAATATATACAAAATTGATAAAATCCCGCAAACTTATTTTTTCAAAATCGTACCTATGTATCACAGGGGATAGTAGATCCTTGTTAATAGACGAAGGATCGACTGGTCCAGTCAGCCAAGTGACCGCACCTCCGACGAGAATGACGATGATGGTGCCGAGGCCAGAAAACCAATGGTAGGATAACCGGTAAAGAGGAAATATGTCATCCTCGCTATAGAGCCCACACAAAAGTAACGTATTGAATTTTCATTTTTACAACCTTTATAGCGAATATATGCGTTAAGCAGCTTACTTGGAATGCACAAACTGCTTCAAAAAGCTCTCGGAGATGTTGGCAGGACAATGGTCTAACGAAACCGGAAGCTTTTTTGGAACTACATATCCCGCTCCGATAGCCGCATTAGCACCTAGACTCGCCCATCCTGATATCACAAATCCTATAACGGCACCCACAAATGCACCCTATCCGGTAACAGAGAAAATTCGCATGCTTTTAATTTTTCACACTCCCTCTCGCAATGTGTCGATAAGCGATGAGGAATCTGAAAGGAATTTAATGACGACGTCTTTTTAATTTTAATGAGATCCCGTCACCATTGTGAGCGTGTTTTTTTTATAATGAATGAAGGCGTTGAAATGGCTACAGCAAAAAAATATATCAACTACTTTTAACTACCTTAGAGTTTGTCCAAGGAAAGAGCATGCCGAGAGTGAAGACTCCAAAGGATACTCCGGCAGCGATAGCAGCTAAACTGTTCGTCACCTGAAATTATATGTATGTATGAAACTTTTATCTACTGACGTACACAATCAATGTTGCACTGATGGAATTTGATATAAATAAAGTGCGAATTACAGATAAAACGCCTCCTAGTTTTTCCACGAGAAATACTAAAGCTAGAGCAACCAAACCAAGGATAACGACGACGCTCTTGACAAATATATTTGCCCACTTCTCGTTGGGTTTCAATTTGAAACATCCTTTGACAAAGTCTTCCAACAGCACAACTGACGTGGAGTTGAGTCCGACTGACAAGGAACTGGAAAGCATAATAAACGTCGAGAAGCATCCGTCAAAGTTCGTTGACACATGTATACTATACTTGATTACTATTCAAGACCTGAAAATGTTATACCTTAGAGCAGCTCCAAAAATGCCAGCAATAAATAGTCCAGGAATGCCGTGTAGCTTTCCGGCTATTTCCATGACGAATGCCGGCAAGAACTGATCGTCGGCGACAATGAGACCAGAGGCCCTCGGATCGCAATTTGGAGCCGACCAGTATGCCAGTAGAACCAAACCGCACCAGCAGCACAGCGAAATGAATACAATAGTACCGATGGTAAACAAGCCCACTGCTCTATAATAATGCGAGATCGAGAATAGAGAGGATGAGGCATCAATAAAAAATCTTGTTAATCAAAGCACGCTCACGGCCAATCTAATCATCGACGACTTACTGTTTGCAAACTTTAGTGCTCGACAGCGACTGATATCGTTGTACCATCGTCTGATTGACGGCGATGTAGGCAGTACAGTAGAGAAAGGATCCAATTAAAACTGTCCATACCGTGTGTCTGGTGTACGGAGAGGAGTCGAAGCTGCGCGATATACAGATTGTTATTAAGTAAAACGATCAATTTAACTTTATATAATACGGTTATAGCTGTATATAATTTGCGTCATTCTGTTGGCAGTTTGTGAATGTATACATGTATATACTAACTTTAAAAATTCAATGCGATTCGCGTCGAGAGCCTTTTGCCAGATGATAGATGGGCCGCCGACTTGATAAGTGCCCAGAGCGGTCACTACCACCACAGCAGCTACCATTACGCCGACTTGCAGAGCATCCGTCCAGACGACTGCTCTTAAACCGCCCTGTACGTTGGACAATTATTTTATTATGAGCTGAATAATGGCATGCAATGGCTCCGCATTATTCGATGGGGCGAATCGGTCTAATACTCACCATGACTGTGTAGAAAACGCATGTCAGGCATACGATACATCCGATCAGATGGATATTGATACCGCTCACTGAAATAGAGGCAATAATATTCCTCGTGAATAATTTTGAATTGGCAGTGCCAACTTTTCAAGGATAAATGCTAATATCAAAAATATTAGTTTGAAAGTCAATCCAATTTAGATATGATGGATTAAAAAGCTATAACCCAGTGAAAACTACTCGATACTTGAATGCAGAAACGAAAAAAATTCGCGTGATTGATCGCGCATTATAAAGCAATGACTAAGTGTTTCTCAAACTCCGAGAAATCTTATGAATAATATTATAGACTCGGAATGCTATACCAGCACTTAAATTGTTTTATATACGTAAAATTTACCTTGACTAAGAGCTAAGGCAGGAACGTAAACAACTATCGACTGGTACATTACCTATAGACAAAAAGAAAAAAAAAGTATTACACACAACTACAATATTTAGAATTGATTGAAATGCGCATTCATTGACTTCGTACTTAATGCACTGAACAAAGGGAACAATTATTTACGAAAGCACTTATTCATGCAAGAAAATCTTCGACTCGTTTAATTACATGCAAAATGACTATATATGTAAAGTGAGCGAGCGAGAGCTAATTTGCATTTGACAGTCAAACAGCGCGGTGCGCGCGTCACCATAAATATTGTTTTAAATTTCATTTTCTATTGCGCGCACATTGTAACAAGCTTCGCATATATAACATTACCACGTCAATCACGAATATGAGGGATATCAGTATTCGCACGCCTCTGTTGAATCGCAACTCGAGGTACTGAAAAATAAAGCGATTATTCAAATTTCATTCAATGCATATATAATTCATATATATAATATAGGTATATAATGAGAAATAAAAACCTCGTAAGCTGAGTGAAGTTTGAGGGTGGTGAAGACCGGAAGGTAGACATTGGCGACGACGATTCCCGAAAAGACCAGTGAAATTATCGTGATCCAGTACTGCGTTCCGAAATTGTAAATTTCGGAAGGTGTTCCAAGAATCGTGATTCCGGATATGAAACTGTCGAATAACGATCATTAAAAAAAAAAAAAAACAAAATTCGTCAGTTGGTCGCATGAACTCTATATATTGAATCATTTATATATGACATGAGCCGTTATACCTTGCCACTAAGGAAGCAGCAACGGGAAAGAGTTTGAGGTCTGTGCCGCCTAGTAAATACTCATCGGTATTTGCATTTCGATGTTTCCTGTAATGCCAAAGACCGGCTCCGGCCGATACCATCAACATCAGGGCAAAGATCAGCCAGTCGATCCAGTGGAAGTACCATCTCTCCCCGTTGGTCAACATTTTTCAATGTCTTTCAGCTCTCTCGCACTATTAATAAATAATATCCACTGTGAATACAGAATAAAAGCAAAATAAAAAATATACAGTAGCAAAGGCTTTGTATCGGACACGATGAAACGCGGCGCATTATCTATATGTACATATATTATAGTGAATAATTCATATATATATGTAATGATTTACAATTCACCGGTCGAGAGAGAACACACACTTACCAGTTAGGGAGTGTGTCGCGCGCTCTCGGATAACTGCTACTAGCATCTTTGTTATTTGTATATATAAGGCATAGATCACGAGAGCAAGAACTCGAATTAAGCGAGAGAGAGAGAGAACATATGCACAAAAGCGCGTCCGCTGAGGATGAGGAATGCGCCGAGTATACTATACGAGTGGCTCGTTAATTGAACCCAGCAAAGAGAGAGAGAGAGAGAGAGAGAGAGAGAGAGCTTCTGTCAACGAAGCGGAATTAGAAACACGTGCGGAGAGCTTCGATCGGATAGCTTCGACCATATATACTCGATCGACTTTTGTATTCGACATGCAGCATCAGCGCAAGGTATATATTTGTTTAAACGGACGCGAATCCGAGAGCACGCGCGCGCGCACAGGAGGACACTAGATAAACACACACACACATACGACGTATAGCGCGCTTCGACTGTCCTATATGTGTATATACTCGTCACAAGGGGATATACATGTCACAGCGGAGCAATTAAAAGCCCAGTGTGATGATCCCAGCGTCTCTGCGATAGCAGTCGCGCGAGATGATACCGCAAGCGTATGTATATTGCGTCTATATCACTTGTTATAGAAGACTCTCATTATAGAGAACCGGCGATCGAGCACGCGGTCGTTATTTATAGTTCGTTACCTTTTATATTTAGTCTACTCGTTACGAACGCTATCTCTCTTTCTCTCTCTCTCTCTGCACAAGTTAAGTTGCGCGCGTCTACCACGTGACAATGCCCACAGTCTTCTCTGTCGCTCCGAAAATTTCGGCCTCGATACGACAGAGAAAAAAACGCGCAAAACGTGTATAGCGATGATGAAGGTTTCGGCCTTGATCGTCGTCGGCTATTATACTCTTGGGAAACCTCGAGCGTTTTATCTGCCGCGATTCCTTTTTTTCGATCTCTCTCTCTCTCTCGCTCTCGATGCACACTCATGGCTGACACATATGTATACGTACAGACACACACACATACACATAGAATAGCTTGTGTTTACGCACGTGTTCTACACAGTGCATCGTTGAAACGTCGACTTTACCTTCTGCTCCGCTTTCTGCTGTGGGCGCACTTTCGAATGCCGGTAGTAGCTCCCTGCTGTGCTGGCTGCTATTGGCACTGATGCACGACGTGTTGTTGTGAATCGTAAACATAACAAGAAGCTACATTATTCACTGAGAGAGCCCGTTGGTGGGGGATGAGAGTCCAAACGTAATCGTTATTGTTGAAATATACAAGTAGTACTTATATGTAAGAACCGCGTACACTCGCGAGCGGCTATTGCACGACGACTGCTGTGCTGTTTTTCCGTGTGCATGCGACGACGCTCAAGAGAACAGCTAATATATAGGAGACGATTCGGATTCTTGAGGAGCGCACACGCGAGATAGTTTGTCCCACACGCGCCGCACGCGAGTCAGACTCTAATCAGCAGAGCAGCGAGACAGGCCTGTGTGATGTCTGTGTTGTGTATATATGTGTATATAACTGCAGAGCCGACCGCTGCTGCAAAGCCGTTCTCCATCGCGCTCGGGCCTGACCGGTTTTCATCTGTCGAAAACAGTCTCTTATGGAGAAAGAAGGACTGTACGCTGTGAGGCCTTTTTCGATAATCGTGTACATCTTTCACTGCTGCCTGCTTACTTGCTATAAAGGTATCTGTGCTTTCATTGTCTTATGCAGAATTGCAGATATATACATCAGTTCGCGAAAGTGATGAAGACATTCGCTATAGCAGTTATTGATGATATCGAATTGCGCATAATACCCTTCGATACGAATTTGCCTTGATTAAATTCAATTTTCATCTGTAGCGAGAACGTGCTCAATGGCGCGAAAGC
This sequence comes from Cecidostiba fungosa, assembly GCA_900474305.1. Classification (NCBI taxonomy): domain Eukaryota; kingdom Metazoa; phylum Arthropoda; class Insecta; order Hymenoptera; family Pteromalidae; genus Cecidostiba; species Cecidostiba fungosa. The sequence goes on from UCOJ01000704.1 coordinate 45,233, forward strand.
CGCACGGCAATTCATATATGCACCGATGCTTTTACGTAAATCGAGTCCATAAGGCATAGCAGCGATAAAATTGTTTGCTCTACAGAGTGTTGAATAGAGCGATATAGAGTTTTTTTACAATTTATGTTTTAGCATGATTCACTCCGCTGCGCTGCGGGTACATTTTACTGAATGAATAAATGAAATGTTTGCTCGCTGTGTTTCATCAGTTTTATTTTTTAAATCAAGTTCAAAAACTTATCCTCTTTTCTATATACCATACATTTATACATATATAGTATTCAAAAAGTTTTTCTCACAAGTCCGATATACAGCTCAAAAGGTGCGTACTCGTACAGTACAATAGTAGCTTACATATTCTTTCAGTCGTACAGATTATTTTTATGTAATATAATACATATTTCTCATTATAAATATTTATTATTTATAAATTTTCTTACGGACTATAAAAAATGCACTAGCATTACGAAAATTCATTAATTTTTATCGTTAAATTGAACTTAAAATTGATTTTATTCAAAAATAGACTATTTCTTTTATTCGTGATCCAGTCAAAATGTTTCACACTTACGGTATTGCAGAACATAGATGAAGTGCACAACTACCAATTGTCTCACAATAATTATTTGTATATATATTCTTGCAGTAAATAAATGCAAATTGATGGATAAGGTACATGTTTAAACTGATTTCAGTGTCACGTTTCAGTAATTGAAAATAATTTTTTCAGTATATAATAATTTGAATACATGACATTTTCAAACAAAAATTTACATTTCAAGTTTTTCTGTTTGCCGACTGTAACCACCATTAGTTATTAGGTATTAAATTAAATGAAGAAATATGATTAGGTTAGGCGGATTGTACAATTTCGAATAAAGATGCACTCGCTCTTTCATGTAAACGAAACAGGCATACATTTCTACACTATCGCTTTAACACGCACCACAAATTTTTTTAACAAATATCGTCGGCACATTAGATCACTTGTACGCACCGGTGTTATGACACCATTTGGTAACTATCTATGCAAGACAACAGTTAATAAATGTATTTGCACTTATACTGAATATAAAACACACTTTTATACTTAAATGCGTCAATGATATTTTGATCACAGTTTACGATATTTTCCTTCGCCAAATAACCATCGACATACCCTATCGACTAAAAATGCCAGCACGAAGTTAGCAACTAGTCCTAGGACAAGAATTTTTCGGAACTGCAAACAAATATTTCAATTAGTATTTATGTTCGCCGTTTTCATAATTTGCAGTACTCTACTGATACTTACATCACTCGGAAAGTCAACAATTTCAAACTGCAAGGCAATATCCGGTACTATTCCAAGAGCTAATGCAAAAATAGCTGCAGTACTACTTAGAAGACTGTACAAAAGTAGCTTATTTTCTATTAGACCCTCCATAAATGGCTGCCCCTGTAAAGTTTCATTAATTTTTTAGTTTGGTTCTTAGTTTATAGACGACGATTTTTCAGCAATAACTCATTCAAAACTAACCCTATAGTTAACAGCAAATGTTGACACCTGGAGAGTCATAGATATAATATAAACAGTACTGTTTATCAAATTCATTTCAAATGGTTCTTCTTCCTCATCCGTGCTAGAAGTCGCTGTCGAATTCGTATTTGTATTTGTTCCTAAAATGGTTGATAACTTGTCATTCCTAAAATGATAGACAAGCAAGCATTGAAATTTTTTTTCTTTCATACTGATTGTAAGCATATAATTAAATGAAAAATTTACTTGGGTGAACGAATCGCAGCTTCTCTGACAAGATAGACTAGGCAGCAAAAGTGGACCGCAAATTGAAGTAGTACCGTTAAAATAGTATACAAGTTGAAAATGTTTGGCAATGGTCGTTGTTTTGATAAGGTCTTTAACGGTTTAGAACGAGATATAAATAAGAAGCAAATAGCAAGCAACACTCCCTGAAGTGTAGCCTGGGCATCGCTTAACTTTATTCCATCCAAATAAAGAACCGACTGACTGTACGCTAAGATTAAAGCGTTCAAAGCCAAAATTTTAAACATCTGAAGTGTAGTTACAAGTGTACAACGGCCTTGTTTTATTACATGACAAACTGAAAATAAAATAAACAGCTTAGTTGTGGTTTCGAAACGTACAGATTTTTATATAGAAAAAAACAATGTTTATTACTGCATTGAATAGATGAAAATCTGCTTGTAAATGGCGCAGCTATTGATGCATCTCCTAGCTTTACAACAACTGACTGCTCTTGTTCTTCCAGATCTTTCATTAGTTTTTCAATTTTGCTCTTAGTATTATTCAATTGTTGCTGTCGGGGATTTAATCTTGGTCCATTGATGGCTGGCGGTGGTGCTTCATTTGCTACGGGAGTTGATTTCGGCGTATTTTCACGTTTTGGTGGACTCGACAGTATGGCAACTCCTATAACGCCATGGTGAGAATCAGCAATCGTTATTTAACAACAGAAAAAATATCTCGTATTCAAATACTCACCAACTTGAGCATGCTTGAGGGCTCCCACGTCGTTAGTTCCATCACCACACATAAGCGTGGTAAATCCTATTTCTTGCAGCATAGTAATGATGTATTCCTTTTGTTTTGGTGCGCAACGGGCGAAAACAACCACATGTGGTAAAAGTCTATAGAGGTAATCCTTTTTAGAGTCTTTAAGATAAGTTAAGCCCTCTCCCGTTATGCATAAAGCATATTGTTCCCAAACATTGGTCTTCTCTGAATCATCTTCAATGGGTAATTGAATTTTACCATCGACACTTTCCCAACCCCACGATGCATTTTTTAAACTTGACAAAATTAATGTTACTGACTTTTTTGTGAAATGTAATTCACGTGCAACGTGACAAGCTGTGAGCGGATTATCGCCAGTAATCATAACGACCTGTAAAATATTTTTACATAAATACGTATTCAATTTTTTTCCGTGATTCAATATGTGTATAATTACCGAGTGGGAGGCATTCAAAATTTCCTTTATAACGCTTTTCGAGTCTGCTTTCAAAGGGCAGCTAATGATGACAAATCCAACGAAAGTAAGTTCACTTTCCAGATCATCACGAGAATAGTTCCGTAAATCTGAAAGTGTCGTTGAACTAGGAAGTTTGCGGTAACCTAATGCGAGAACTCGCGCACCTCGTCGAGATAATGATAAATATATATCATCGTAATTATTCGGCACTGAAGAGTACTGCAAAACAAATTCACATTCTCTCTTGGTACAACGCTCATCAAATTGGATCAAATTATATTCTATTTTTTTACCATGTTTTTAAGTGTTTCTGGGGCACCTTTCACGGTAATGATATAGGTGGCATCTGATGATGTGCCAGATGTATATCCAGCAACAACACACATTCTCTTTAAAGAAGATGAAAAGTGGTGTCTTTGGAAAATCTTCAAACCTGGTGATTTTCCTTTCACGGGAATGACGGCTTCACCTGCAGGCAAAATAAGGTTAACACGCAATCTTCATAAGACAGTACGAAGTGACAAAAAACGTTTTTCTCAGTACCTTTAGTGAGGTTCCAATTAACTGCTTTCAACGTTGCTTTCTCTAGCGGATCTCCTACGATACTATTATCTAATTGCACCAAAGAATGACAAGTTGCCAATACCTGAACACTTTCAATGGGTGCATCTGATATTTGAACTACTTCAGAGTTACCACTAAAAATTTTAAATGTATCATTTCTTTGCATATGACAAATAATGTTGATGTATAAATATACTTACTTAACTCCTGCTACGCCTTCAACGACTAAATTATCACTAGTTAAGGTGCCAGTCTTATCGAAACAACAAATCTCAACTTTTCCTGCAAAAGGAATCCTAAATGGTTCCGTGCAGTAAACACCTGAAATTACGTTACAATGATAAATTTCCACTTATTAAATTTAAGATGACAAAAAATCAACTGCACCCATTACCTAATTTAGATAATGCTAAAAGAGAAGTATTTACTGCTAATGATAACTCTATTGGCAACTCTGGTGGCACAACAGATGTTAAAATTAATGTACACTCCAAGAATAATTTGTACTTATTCCTTTCGGGATCTTCGCTTCCTAAAAATAAATTATTTGAATTAGAATATTTGCATACGTGCTTTAAAATTTTACTTATGTTGTAGAAATTAACCTTTGACCCAGACATATGCTGCAGCAGCAATGGCAAAGATAAGAAGGAACAAAATAAACCCGAAAGTTTCTAAATTATTTGCTGTTACACGTTTTACGCCAAAGAGAATAGTTCTCAAAAGTTTTCCCTGAGATGTGGAGAATCCAGTTCTTAATACATACGCCACACAGCCATTGTCTGTTGCTAAAAATTAATAATGAAAGATTAATGTAGATATAGTATAAATGACTGCGTAAATCTATTGCAATAGCTACCGAGTATACCTCTTAAACCAGCAGAGTTCTTCGATGGTGGTGTATGTTGAACTACTTTTGTACCACCATATAATACATGAAGCTTGTCATCTTCTTCAATATTTATAATCCTACTTTCATCAAGATCCTCAATTGGTTCCTTCATTTGAGGAACTGATTCTCCTGTAACGAAGCACAACAGAGAAAGTAAAGAGGAGAACTTGATTGCTTAAAAATATGGATTACAATATTATTAACCTGTTAACATGCTTTCATCTACGACGCAAGGTCCTCGTAAAAGAAGCATATCACACGGCACAAGATTGTCATTTTGAGATCTTGTTATTGAAACAATATCACCAGGAACAAGTTGATCAGTAAATATTAATCTCCAACGTCGATTTCTATAAACCATTATCATGTATGGCCTGCTTCCCATTTTCCTTATTTCGGCCATATTCCTAAGCTGCTGCTGTACCAATGTGCATTCGAACATGACGAGCATAAAGAGTGTAAAAAAACTGTAATACCAGTATCGATCTAGACACCACAAAGCCATGCAAAAAACTTGGAATACAAAGAATGATGCAATGGCTCGTTCTTTGAAGAGCTCCCAAAATTCTGGCACCACCATGTCCAGGCTAAAATACAATTAATGCAGATATTACAGTGTGTACGAGTGCATGAAATAAATTCCTTCCATCAGACTAGATTCAATAGCATACTTATTCTGGCCATATTTCTCTTCGGCATCTTTGATTTCATTGTCATCGGCATAGCCTTTCCATTGACTATAATGCTTGACCGAATAGCTGACGGGAAATTCAAGTCCCCGAAACTCTTTGACCATAGGATCCCAGACATACTTGGTCTTTTGAAAGATAAACCAGGGCTCTTGATTTTTGTTTTGGTGTAATTTGACCAGCTCGGTACTGCCATTGTTGGGAGTAGGCACCACTTTGACAATAGATGCCCTGTAAGGATCGCTGGCCTGAAAGTTACAACAATCAATCGTGAGCAATGAATTGTCAAGACGATGAAAGCAAGAAAGTAAATGAGCATTCGAAAATTCGAGCTACAGCCACGTGACCGCCACGAAACAGACGTCGTCGTGAGAACCGATTGCAAGCATATTGCTGTGTACTTGAGTATTATACGAAAACTCACTGAACTGCAGTTGAGGAAGGTGTGCACGTGTACAGACCACTGACAGCAAAGGCATACAAAGATCTGGAGTACACCTATGACGGCGATACCGACGAGGCCGGGCTCGTAGTAGTCGTGCAGTCCGTACACGAAGATCCAGGCGTAGATCCAGACGAGCTCGGTCAGGACGAACGGCAGAACGTAACCGTTGAACAGGAGCTTGCGAGGGTTGTGCAGACTCACACTCTGGACAAGCTCGTCGCCGCGCGGCGACAGGCACAGTTTATCGCTCGCCATTGCACTCTCTCTCTCTCTCACGGCTTTATAGTGACGTTGCGGATGGCTCTCTGATCTCTGTTGTGTAGTCAAGTATGCGGGTCGCGACCTAACCTCTCTGCACTCTGGCAATGTGTACGATCACGACGCTCGAGTACGTTATATGGGTATAATGCGGTAAGGCTTGCGTTGTCACATATTGTGTGCGTGTGAGATATAATACTTCAGTGGACAATTATACACGACTGCTCTTGAACTTGACGGCGCGAATCTGCTCCGAAGCAGTTATGCGGTTTTATATTCCTTTCGGGCCCCCAACTTGGGCCATTGACGAGTAGCGCGAGCGAGCCAGTCTATCGAGGTTTGTAAACTAAACACTGCAGTGCTGAGTACCGTGCCGCCACCTGCTGTGGCCTGTGGCGAGTAATATTGATCAACTACTCTTACCTGATGATAATTATTGTTCATAAAATACGTTTGAGAGAAAATACGCTCGCACTCGCGAAGCGAACTACTTATGTGTTCTGAAATCTGAAATTTCCCGTATACTTTGTACTTGTATACAAAGCAGTCCAATTGCACATGTGATAGAGAAAACTCAGAAAACTGCGTTGATAATATCGTTGCGCAAACCGACGCATACGTATAGAACTATAGTCGATTGCAAGTGAATTTATTATTACAATAATTATAATGTAAAAACAGCGCCATTCTCGGAGCGCATGTGATGTCAACGCGCGGCCGATTGTTATGAAAATCAATCATGTGACCGATTGCGAAGAAAATAATTTCATTGCAGCAAAAGCCGAGGTGAAAAAGATTCATTACACTTATGTATATGTATATACTGCGCCCATTGAGGATTTTTCATGCTTTACTCCGATCTAGATCTTGCAATACCCATATACTAGAATATTATAGCGATATGCGCTCGTTATTCTCCGCTTAACGGCAGCATTGAACGTTTCCGTTTTACGTAATATTCTTATAACAATGTAGGTATAATCGAAGTGCTTAAAAGCGGCGGATTCATTATAACTCATCTTGTTGCTACGTTTCAGTTTATACTCTTGTACTTACACGCGGGGTTGAATAACATAGCTATATGTATAAATATTCATTCATTCGAACTCTGCGATATCGTCCTACACACGTCGTGTCTTATATAGTGCAGCAAAGTTATAATAAATCTCGCGAGTATATATATATATATATGTATGTAAAATTATTACAGCTGTGCGAGAGCCGCATATTTAAATACAGTTCGAATGTTTGCTTTCATTTTCCGTCATGCATGCATATTGCATAATGAGCACACTGCATACATAATATATATTATATAGAGCTCGTAACGCGGTGCATGCGACATTTTTCAACGAGCATATACGAGGTACGCGGCACATTATAAACGTACGGCTAATCTGCAATTTGTAATATAGGCATTACGGGCGTCAACGGTTATATGATGACATGTAAATAGCCCGTGGCACGCGTTTGTCAATAATAACGGGGAAAAAACGTCGCTTTTACGGCTATTTTTTGCCGGGTTTTATACACTGCACACACACGCGCGAATATTTTAATTCGTTTTATCGAACAGTATAAGACGCAGTAGTTAAACATCGCATAAAAGTTATATATCCTATGTATGCAATAGGCAAATAAAAAAATTCGTAGCACTGTAGGATATGCTGCAGATATAATTATGAAGAAATCTTTTTAAAATCGCCAGTGTGTAGACCCCTGAAATAGGAAAATTTACAAAATACGAGCTCGTACCTTTTTAGTACGATTTTTTTGATGATGCAAATCCATAACGTTAAAAATGGTCGCTTATAGGAGACAAGTTGTCTAAATTATAAATATAGCGAAAAATCATGAAAAAAAGGGATAAATCAGTTGACTTTGAAAAATCCCGAGATATTCATGATTTTCGCTATCTCTAATGATAGACAACTTTTGCCCTGAGTAACCATTTTCAATAATTTATTTTTCAAATTGAAGCCCTTTTCCCGCGCTTTGATCCGAAGAAGATCCCAATCAGACACTGCGAGTAGCACTATCTCTCTTTCCATTTTCCGGCGCCTCCAACAGCTAACGATTTTAAAAAGATTTGCCCATATATACGTAAAAAATAACGTTGCTAAATTTCACGCGCGGCTAATGATGGCCCATCGCCGAAAGGGTGTCGTCGCGTGCCTCTCGCGCTAATATAATAGTAAAACTCTCCGGGGTATACCCATCAGAGAGACAGAGAGAGGTCTTTTGCAAGCTTTTATATAAATATGCAAATCCACGTGGTGGACTCATTCTACAGCTGTTCAGGCGACACATAATAGGCACATACATAAGTATATTCACACATATTGAGAGATTATCGCGGTGTAATAGCGGAAACGCTGGAATGGCATAGCCGCGAGGAGGAAATGCCGTGCACCGCATCAGCTATACATTACTTATAGCTGCCCCTGCGGTGATAACATCAGAGATCAAAGTGTGTATTATAGAGAAAGAGACGAATGTAATAAGTGTATTCAGAGGAGAGCTGCGCGTCTCATTCCGTATGTATATATTATATATATATAGACGCGCAAGCCTAGCAAGAGAGAGAGAGAGAGACGTCTAGTGAAAGTGTCTATCTCTTAACCCCACCCTGTGGGCAGCTCGCGCACAGATCGGGGGCCACTCGCATGCACTTGTTGGCGCGAAGCGCGGGATCCTCGCGTGCGGTGCTATTAGTCTCGCACCGCGCGCCGCTCGACCTAGAGGAAGAGACACATACAACTATATAATAAATACCGCGCGGCGGATCATCACAGAAGATCACCGGCGCGCTCGCGCGCGCGAAATATTTATACACACGTGCGCTTCACGTCTTATTATATACAGTTTGTGCGTCTGTCGTATATTATTATTATGTGCCGTTGTGTGATATACTGTGCAGCTGTAACAAGAAAGGATAAGCAAGTTTCGCTGTAAATGTTAAGAATATATAAAAAAAGAGTTGTCTCTGTATATAAGCGACTTGTTTTTCTTTCTCACTCCGAATCAAAGTGCGCCCAAAGTTGAGTCACTATGCGCAATGATGAAGTCTCCTGTGCGTGTCCCTGGTGAAACTCACTAATGCAACATCGCGTCTCTTTCGAAAATCCGAATTTTATGCTTCGCTCTCCGAGTCAACACACTTAGTTTTAGCGCCGAGAGGAGAGTGTGTACTTGTTATTTATTTGTCAATACTTCGCGCCTCATTATGTGGACGTACTTACTGCTGCTGTCAACGCTGATCTTCAGTCACGTAAGTTTCTTTTTCGTTTCTTTTCTTTTCTAACACGTCGTGTCTGCGCGAAACGACGAGTAGCTGTTATACTGTTATATCGATGCAAATGAGTATACGCACTCGTTGTGGAAAATTGTCCGAGTATATAAGCGGTAGCTCTTTCCATTCGTTATAATCCTCACTCGAATGACGAATGATCGCACTCACTCACACGTAGAGACACAGACACACTACGAATTTCAAATCGTCGCACGCGCGTGAAAGTGAGCATATACGAAACGAAACGAAAAAAAGGAGAGAAAAAAAAACACGAGGGCCCATCGTTTTCGAATAAAGGAAGACTATAGACAATTTTATATGTGCCAAGTGAAAGAAAGAGAAAGAGCTCGCTGGCCCATAAATTATGTTTGTCTGCGAGAGAACTCGTTCTCGTTCGTTATTTTCTGTCATTAAAGCACGCACATCTATAGCAAAAGTATATAGAGGAGAAAAAGAAGAAGAAGAAGAAGAAGCGGAGGCTTAATGAGCTCAATCCGACCAGTTGACATGGCGACTTTCTCGCGCCTCTCTTTCTTCCTACTATTTTTTTTTTCTTTTTTTGTTATTTCTTCTCCCGCCCGCCGATAGGTCGCCAAGTGTCTATACAGCTCTTAAATTATTTTATCGTATAGCGGCTCTGACGCGAGCACAAAGGATCGAGCGCTGTATATATACTCGCCGGCGATTCATTAGAGAATCCTATGTAAGTGCGTCATGCACTTGCCGAGAGAACTCGTAATTTCTCGCCCAGCAGCCAAATTTCTCTTTTAAAGCCTCAATAAAAGCAAAAATCCGCGAGTTATCATCCTGGAAACCCCCCCTGTTGCAAAGAAAAAAAGAAAGCGACTATAAATAGCCATATGGGTCAAGCTATTGTTCTTCCAACATCTTCTTCTTCTTTCAATCGATTACGGCGGTTATTATGTCTTATATTCTCTAATCTATTTAATCGAGAATCGAAAGTTCGATTAAATAGCCAAATACTCGGGATCGACTGATGGAGCGTATAATTGCGAATTTCTTTTTCCAGGTATCGACGAACGGCTATCACAATGAGCCGTGTTCCAAGTACGGATGCCCTCTTGCACCGCCGATTCACGAGCCGTTCGTGCCGGCGCCACCGGGACACACGCCGAGATGTGCCAAGCCAGGACTGACTTTCTGCGAGTCTCTAGAACGATATCCACAGTAAGATTTTTGATAATAAATTATACAACAAATTAGTTATTTCAATCAGGATTATAGACTGCACAAAAAAAGGAGCAAATTTAGATACTAATCTGAAGATTCCAGAAAAACTGGTTCGAATTCAAAAACAAACAGCGAAACATTCCGAGCCGCTGAAAATGCAACAAAGAGATTCTGTACTGCGCGCATGCATATTATACACATTTTACGCGTTTTATGGTTTATTTTTTTATGGTAAAATCCTCGCAGGCTAAATTCTAGAAAGTCTTTCGCAAAATACAAATGTCGCCGAAACCGGTATATGAACAGAATGCTCTCAACTTTGTCCTGATACATTCAGAAGAGCAATAAATTTCTGTTTAATATGACACATTCTCATCCAAGCTAGCCGTAAAAGTATACATTCTTTTTTTTTTCTTTTGCGACAAACCTTCTAATCGGTGATTAAGTTTCTAAAAAAAGGTTCTAACAAAGTTGCGAGCAACTTTTAATGCCGATGCATCAAACTGTATATCATCTGCGCACGCATGTATTACTTATGTATTATGATGTTTATTAAAAAGACCTTGTGCTGCTCAAGACGTAAGGAAGTCTTATCCAGATTGATCTAAAATGACAGTTCCAAAACATTTAGACCAGCTCGCGTATGCGAGGAAGAAAAAATTCATGAATAAGACGTACATCATATACCTTATACCAAGCTGATAATATCAAAATCCTTGTTTTTTCCATAACGCAATTTGAAAATTTCGAAACAACGTGCAAATTTAGCTATGCTGCTATATAAAATATGTCGTAGATGCATTTAACCGAGTAAAAGAACACAAGTGCACAAGTCATAAAATAAGCTAAGAACAAATTACGTAAAACAAATCAAGACATTCGTTGATCAGTCTACCGTGACCGTGGCCTTGTAGTGGTCGCGCATACCTTGCTTCAAAGATATTTATCACTGCTGTGTCTGGCAAATATGAAGCGGAGCAGACAGTATATCTGTCGGAAATGTGACTTCAATCAATCATGATTAATTTCTCTATTATACGAATTCAATATTCAGTACTGGCTTCTCGGCAAGAAAAAATTGACGAGAAAATCAGGCTGTACGGTATGAAAGTCCTATCTGTACATGTATGAGTACAAGGAGATCCTATTTGTCAAACTACTTCGAGTTGTTTTTTGTTATCGTTTGACACAATTCGTTTGACACAAAAATCTTAATTTAAGAGTTACTTTGCAATTAGACGAATGTCTTACCTAAATTCTATACAAGATGAGAATGATGTTCAAGCTTATATACTCTATTGAATTAAACATCAATCGCGTTTGCCAGTCGTCGCTCACGCATCGGTGAAAGTTTAGGAATCGATTCGAGACTTGCGGAAATGCTGGTACCTCTTAATTTTATGGTTCCACTACTTTACACACAGCAATAATGAATTACCGACGAGCAGAGCTTCTATAATGGCTAAATCGACTTTGGACATTGTATAATTCCGTCTCTAATTCTAATTTTATCGTCGATTTACATTTATATCCGAATTCCACTAGTAGACCTCCATTAGCGTTTGGCTTTTCTAGTAGCCAAAGCTCATTCTGCTCATATCGTTAATCTGCTATTCGGTATGAATTTTTTTTTAATTCTTCAATATCATAATCGATTATCCATATCTTCGGAAATGAAAAGCGAAATCGTAAGCATTTTCTTTTAAAGAGACCATCGGCGACTCGGAGAGCTCTTATAAATTAGCATCTTAAATTGATACCTTGGCAGCGATAGTCGTTTATCTGAAGTGCAGCAAAAAATTCAAATTAACTTAAATGAGTATCATCGGTAGAACAAATATATAGTACGCACGATCATTCATTACGTTCTTTTTTTCAGGCAACTTATCAAGTTCCTAATTGACAAGCGCACTTTGGACTTTGAGAAATTTCTCCGAGACGAATCACCGGAAGATTTCAATGCATACAGGTATAATGATTAATGGTCTATCAAGGTGGTGATTAATAATTATACGTTTTTTTGTTGTTGCTTCTATTCAGGAAAAAGCCCGAATACGATTACGGATACGATTATCCAAAGCCTAAGGTTCCTCTAGATCTTTACCCGCAAACTTCGCTACACGCGCAAGCCGCAGTGTTGCATTACGACGTGCCATTAAACGCAAGCCACAACAGGTATACAACGCTCAATTGATATGCTCAATAAAATTCGAGGAAAATAAACAACGTATATAATCGTTGGAATGTTGCAGATACCTACCTTCGCAGAACGCGAACTCGTTCATATCGCAAGGCGCCTCGATAAGTGCTCATCAAAGTTTTGGATATCAGCAACCGCAGCTTATTCAGTATCCGAATCAGGGAGCCTGGCCCCTCAGGTATAGAAAGTTCTTTTCGAGAGCCCAATTACAATTCGTCAATTATTCTTTTTATCTGTATTCCGTGCTCATCACTGTCGCCTGTCCTTTTAGAAATTCCCGAGGAGTCGAGTTGGGCTACCATCGTCAGCAGCGCACGCGCTACCAAAATCCGCTGCTCGAATTTGCGTCGCGTACGAGAAATCGGGCCAAGAGACAATCGGAATCGACCGGCGGCGTCTCGATATGCCCGACGCGCTCGCAGTTCGTCACCCCTAAGGCTGCTCTCAACAATCAGGGAAACTGGATGTACGTCGTCAATCTCGAGGATCAGACCAAGTACTCGCAGCTCGTCAAAAGCGAAGTTTGCATGTAAGGATTTCTCTTCTCCTGCGTTAGACACGCGATGATGATAAATTTGAGGAATTATACGTATAATTTTTTCTTTTTTTTTTTTCGAAGGAGCGAAACGTGCGACGGTCTGTGTGCCTTGCCGCTGGGTTACGCGAGCAAATGCCAGCAGCAGTACGTGCAGAAGAGATTGGTAGCCCTGGAGGGGAGTGGCAATCGTCTGTACACCGACGTATTCTGGTTTCCACACGGCTGCATGTGTCAGGTCACGCTGAATTACTAAAACGAGAAGAGCCTGCAGCAGCCTATACCTATTTACTATATGGCACGCTCATTTCCGTCATTGAATTCGTCATTTTCTTTCGCCGCCAGCGGGCAGCCAAGAGAAACGTACTTATTGCTAGTTTCTCACGAATGTTTCTGCCAGAAACACTTGTACACTTTTCTATTATCGATCGCGCTAATTTCATCCGATCGTTGCGTGTGTGTGTGTTATTTTTTTACGAGCGAGACGATTCCGTGCTCCGCATTCATCTTTTTTTTTCCTAACTTATTGATAAACGTATATATTGTCGTGTATATCTCGTATCTTTGTTTTTGTCTTTTGCATCATATATGTAGGGTTTCTAAGCTTTTTATACGCAACGCATCAGTAGTCACAGAGATGCTACACTTTCTGGTCTCCGTAGAAAAGTACGTATGGAAATTTTCACTGATATCAAAGTAATTCCGACGTGTATTTCGTTTTCGGAACGCTGTACGTGACATTACAATATTCTTTGAATGTATGTATATGTAATAAAGCTAGAGATGCGGGAAGCGTCATGCGACGGTTCAGCCGAACGTCGGGAATTGAATTGAGACCAGTGGCTGAGCTTGAATACCAATGACTCGTCGAATGACACGAGAAAAATGAAAAATGAGCCGAGCGAAATGACGAAGTAGGACCAGTTTGACTTTTTTGTTTTGTTTTTGACTACTCCAAGTGTCGCGAAGCGCCGTGTGCCTCGAGACTTTTTTAAACAATCATTTTTAGTGGCATTCGGAGGTTAGACGATGATTCGACAGGTTTCGGATCGATCGACATTGCATGTGATTTTTAATATTAAGCCAAATTATTTACAGTAGTAGAGGATTTTGAAGGTGGTTGTGTACTGTCTCAGTGTATTTATTTAATTCTTTTTTTTTTAATAAATGAAAAAAGTTCCGAATATTTGGATTTCCGTCCTTTATCAAACTTATTACAAGCTCAAAAATTTCGAGTGATTTGAATATATATATGCGTTATCGAGCGAGTTCAGTCAAGTTCGAGACTCGAGCACTAGATGTCAGCAGCAGCGCCAAGGTGGTGCTCGTAGCAAAGGCTGGTATACTATAATCGCTTATATTTACACACCCAACGAGCTGAATGTGATATTTAAAAATCAGATAAAGAATTTTGCATCAGTTTCAGGAGGACATCAAAATTTTCCAAAGTATTCTGTTTCCTAATCTCGTCAGACATTCCACGACGTATATACGTTAGAAAATCTCCACAGCAGAACTTTAGGCTCGCCATCGAGTTAAAAACAAAATAAATATACAGAAACTGTATATATAAAGTACAAACGCAGTCGAAAGGAAAAGCCGCTTATAATACACATCAGTATAGGCTGCATGCAACGCGCGCGCGCTCGCATTATATATCTTCCCATAAATTTTGACGCATACGTTTCGGGCAGCTGCGCACTTTTGAAATATTTACACTCGGCTACGGCGTTTCCAAGCCGGCCTGTACAGTTCCAATGATTCAGCAGCTCGTGATTTCGGTATAAGTATATAATATACACGCTCGCACACACACGTATATATATATATAGAGAGCGCGTCGCGCGCAGGAAAAGGTTGTGTCGTCGTCGCGCGGGCGGCGTTTTAGGAAAAAAGCCGTGCATAAAGTGTTTAAAGCATGAAATAAAGAGAGAGAGAAAGAGCGAGAGCGAGCGTGCCTGGATTTTACAGGGGTGGAGCTGGGCGACGAGGAGTGGGAGTGAGGGAGAGAGAGAGAGAGAGAGAGATAAAACGACCAAGTGCCGCCGAGGGGTTCTGCTGATGAGGTCAGGCACGCGCGGCACTTTTCGCGACGAAGCTCCGCTATATTTATATATGTTATATATATATTGGTTGAAACGAATTTCATCGTCATATTACGCGCAACGCATAAAATATACTGCAGGATTCGAGGCATAATAAGGGAGAAAGAGAGAGAGAGAGAGGTATAAGTTAGTCCGTTTCCTCGAGAGTAGGTATATATACAGTATGTGCGTGCGCTCGCGCTTAAGTACAGTTCTATAGATTCTCGGTGCACCCCAGTAGAACGTGCACTTGTACGTACGTGTCGCATTCAGTCGAGCATCCCTCCCCCACCTGCAGCAGCAGCAACAGCAGAGTAGCAGGAGGGCAGAGAAAGAAGCGCGAGTAAGAGAGAGAGAGAGAGAGAGAGAGACTAGGTATACGCACAGGGTAGTAGGGACGAATAAGGAAAGGGGTGCGGATTTCTAGGCACGTACGGCTGGCTTCCTGCATCAGCTATGCACGGGAGAGAGAGAAGAAAAAGCTCGTGCGCTGCATCAAAGCGAGTAAGAGAGAGAGAGAGAATAAGAAGCTTGCAAAGGAGGGGAGAAGGAAGCGCGCGCGCGCAGGACTTGGAAATTGAAAAACCGACGAAGAAAGTCGTCGTCGTCGTCGTCGGCAAACGAGGGAGAGATTCGAAAAAGCACAAGCTCGTATGTACTACGCATATATACGCACTTATGCTCTACCTCGTGCGTAATCCAAGAGCTGCAGAGAGTATATACACGGACTCGTGCTGCAGGCGGATAAGGTGCTGCATATATATACACACACACATACAGTGCGTGAGCTCGGCTACTTGAGGGGTTTCCATTATATGCATGCACGCACAGGAGCTGAAACGCGGAGAGCAAGCGCGGCATCCATTTCCGCGAGCTACAGCAGAGCAGCAACCACGAGGATGTGTCACAGCATTGCTGCGCGAGGGCAAAAAAAAGAGAGTCAAGAGAGAGAGAACAAGTCCTGGATTATATTTCTTTCCCTCATCCGCGTGAGCTTTATACTACTTACTAATAGGCCAAGCAGCTCACGAGTGCCCATACGCGCAATTATTTCCTGCGACAAATGAATTTCAAGTGTCTCTCTGCTTTCCTCGTATACGAGACGATTTTTCCATCACGCACGCACTATATATGATTTATAGTACATATTTCGCAGCGTATTTTTTTACGCCGTGTATATATTATATATGCGTTGGGATAAAGTCACGAGCAGTAATTATGAGCAGTAGCAGTAGCAGCAGAGGTAGGGGAGAGAGAGAGAGTCAGAGAGAGGATATAATTGTGATTGATGGGGAGACGGGTGAGATGCGGAGGCAGCAGTAGGGAGATGACTTCCTTTTAATCTCGAGCCTAACCCTCTCGCGCGTACAACGACGTCCATTCCCGCGTATATATAGTGCGTCGACGGTAGTATATACGCGCTCTGATATGATGGCTGACGATCGATTGATTTCATACACTTTTTCGCAGCGTCCTCGAGTTCCGAAATGCATTGAACTCTACGCGCTATAGGTATAAGGCGCGACAATAATTATCGCAATCGCGGCCGACACAGAATAAGGAAAGCAATAGCTTGCGAATAAGATTTGACCCATTTTCGGCCGAGTTGGAGCATTATCGCAAAGAGACAGGCGATGACGACGGTCCGGCTCCGCACGTCCCGAGTGACCGGCAGCAGTTTGCCTACTCTACTCTCACACACGACCCTGATTTTCGCGGTAAACCCTTTCGGCTTAGCGAGGATTTTCGGCCTATATACAGAGCCGCGCGTCGTGTTATGGTTTTACGTCAACATCTCTCCCTTTCGACACACGACTTGCTGCATCAGATATGCTTACGGCTCTCGCGTAGATCAGTGCCATTAGCGTCTTACCCTGCGCGCGAAGTGCTATCAGAGAACGGCTACTGACCTTTCGACCAATTGCGCGACCTGCAGCTCTATGTTGCGTATACCTGTATATTACGTATACTCGGTACGCGACCCTCTAATTGGCTGCATTTATAATTCACGGACCGACTACTTAGTCAGCGTCATCGGGCAGCATCGTCTTTACGCTCTCAATTTTTGACGTGATTTTTTTCTTCTTCTTGTTTTCTCCAATTAATATGATAAATGAACGAAGGCGAGGTGCGCTGCATATTATTATTATTTTGCAATAGGATCATTCGCTAATTCTGCTTTACGACTGTATAGGCGGCCGGGTAACTGCAATTCGACAATTTGTTTCTTATAGCTGAGCTGAGAAAAGCTGCTGCTATAAAGGCAAATCTCCGGGGTATGCGATGGGAGGCCAAGGATAAAAGAACTGCCATCTCAAAGAAGATCAGTGTTGAGTGAGCATCATCGAATAGCGCGAGTAAGTTAATGGCTGCATGATTTTTTGGCTTCTAAAATCACAACTCGAATGTTTTATCCGACAAAGCAACTTACGCGCAGCTTGTGCGCAATAAAAGAGTAGGTATATACATAATACACTCGATATATGCAAGATGAAAGCAACGGAAATTCCGTACGCCGACCTTATATACCTGTAAACAGAATTAACCAATAGGCATGTTATATGTATACATACATACACCGGGAGTATCGAAGCCGTAAATGAAAATCAGTCATTCGAGAAAATGATCGTTTGAAGCTTCGCGGAAAGATCGAAGCGACGAGAAGGAACCCTCGAGTGCACGACACCGTAGGCAAGTCAACCTGTTGACCCGGTGAGTGAAAGAGAGAGAGAGAGAGAGAGAGAGAGGAGCCGGCGCTATATAACGTATATATACATACAGCATTTCCACATCCCTCTGTATAGCGTCGTCTTTCCCTATATAGCCTTTCCCGGCTTTTCACGCGCGCTCGAGGGAGAGCAATCGTCGCCCTCCACCCACACACACATACACACACACACACACACGTGCTTTCAGCAGCAGTAGCGCGCGCGTGCCACGACTCTCTGCTTCGTCCCCCTCGAAGATGCGCGCGCCCGACGACTATACTTTGCTGCAAACTCACTTTTTTTTTCTTTCTTTCTTCTCTGGCCTTATATTTCTTCTCTTCCCTATATAGTTCCGCATTTCGACTGTCATTCACAGCTTAACCCAAATATTCAAACGCGGCAAAGAAGCCGACGAGGGACGAAGAGGAGGAGTGCGTTTTCTTATTATTACGTGAAATTTTTTTTTTCACCGGCGGTAGTAGCTTATACTACATCACCACAGAAGCACCTGTATCTGTCAATCAGGAATTCGATTCTTATAATAATATTCTCGCGACGAACGAGAGTCTATATATACGCAGTCTCTGAAAATGCGACGCAGTATTCCTTTTTTCAGGAGCAGAGTATAATGTGCAAATAAAACATTTTTTTAACGAGAAAAAGCTGAGCTAAAATATATGTATAACTCGGCGAGAATTTTAGAAAGACGAACTACGGCGAGCACCGCAAGCAGTGCGGGAAAAAATATAGCTACGCTACGCACTATATACTGCGTGCTTCACGCGCTCGCTCTCTCTCTCCTCTCGTTCGAGCGGTGCGTGGTGCGTGTGCAAGTTTTGCGGGGCATATCGATCGATGCCGCGTGCTCTGCTCACTCTCTCTCTCTCTCTCTCTCTCCTTTTCTCGATGTATATACTATATGTATATATTACAGTAGTACCATTTTCCTTCGGCTTCTCATCAAGATACACTCGACGCGTCCAAGGACTCGAGAGCAGCGTATATACATTAATCGTTAAAAAAATTATAATTAACGATCTTAAAAGAGAGAGAGAGAGAGCCGCACGCGTGGAAAGCATTAAAATAAAATACGCGCGAAAATAAAGGCGACGATAGCTGCGGTATGTGTGTGTGTAAGTAAAAATAAAATTACTTATGCGTGCGCGCAAAAGAGAGAGAGAGAAAAAAATTATATACGCAGCAGCAGCGGCGGCGGCAGCTCGGAGGAATAGAGATAGATTTAGGGGAAGGAAGGAAGGTAAAGCGAGACGACTGTATAGTAGAAGTAGGGGAGGGTATAGAGCGAGAAAGAAGAGAAGCTCGGAGCTCGGCGATTATCAAGGCGGATCGCTCTTTCTCTCTTGGCTGCGTGTACAGTGCGTAAGCTCGCTCTCGCACCGTTGCCATAGCGACCGCGCTGCTACGCATTGATCGCAGACTCCCGGTGCGTCGACAGTGAGAGAGAGAGACCGACTATGCGTTGTGCGTAGAAATGGAGCCGAGCCTCGCTGCTGCTGCTGCACACAGCTGTCTCTTCTCTCTCTCTCTCTCTCTGCGTTCGTTTTATATATGTGTGCGTGCGTATACGAGCAGCAGCAGCCCTCGAAAAAGCAAGAGAGAGAGAAAGGGAAACACACGCGAGAGAGTTTTGCAAGATCGCTCCGCGGCTGCTGCTGCTGCTGCGATTTTTACGGCCTATGCTACCGTGCACGCGCTTCTTCTTTCTCTCTCTTTCTCGTTCGCTACTTCTTCAGGGCAGATTCTTGAAAATTTTCAACTTTTTTTACGCAGCCGGTTTCTTATACATTCAGAAATTTCTATATCCTCAATACACGTATACTACCGTCGGCCGATTTGTCACGAACGCCGTTAAATCTAACGGCATATTTTCGCGGAACGACTGTCGCAGCAGTAGCAGTATATAGTCGAAATCGATCGAACAATAAAAAAAACCAACCCCCTCCCAATAAGACTGCGGCACACTGGCGTTAACTCCGCTCACGCGAGTAATGACTTTTCGCGCGCTCGCTCGTGTAATTTTTACGGAGAGAGAGAGAGAACAAGTCACGCATATATAGCTATATGAAAATGCAGCCTCGAATCCGGTATAGCTTTTGACACAGGCGGACAATGGTTGCGCGCTTTCTTCGGATTCGGACGTGCTGTATATATATATAACTGCGCTAATGTTGTTTGACCAGCGGCTGCTCGAGTAGAGGAGCGCCTGCAGCATAGGTATACCTGCAGGCTGCAACGCTTTCATTATATTCCCGACTACTACTGGGACCTTTTCTCGGGAACAGTGTGTATAGTTTTATACACAAAAAGAAGAAATGCACGGAACTGGCCGACGAGACATAAGTCAAGCGACATCCTCTCGCGCGTCTTGAATGACGCTGGGGTTTTCCTATTGGAAACTATTGCCGCTGCTGCTTATTCATTCTCACATTTATCACGAATGCAGATCCCCGTGACACACACGAGTAGTATATAATGCATTGCTATGTGTTCTGAGACACTTTTCAAAAATGAAAATCTAATATATACTTTTGTTTCAAAATCGGACGTTTATAAATCGTCGAAAATTAATTTGTCGCAAGATTTATTACGTAATGTAACAGCTCGCGAGACGAAGCGTGAACAACGCGCTGATTCGAGTAGATCTCGCACGCCGTATATGAAATTTCGCTTAGGGCGCGCAATAATTTTCAATTTGGTCCAGCATATAGCCGCATCAGACAATTAATTCCGTGAGAGTGAGTGAGAGAGCTGCGTAATAGCGTCAGTATACACACTGCAGCATCGACGTGTGTGCTGGGCCTGAAATCGACCAAATGGCAAGTAGCGTTTCCGTGACCGGCGTGGAGCAATAACTCAAATAGGCTAAGCTTCCTCCGCATCTGCGCCTCGTCGAGCCAACGATTTTCCAACGCTTCTCATCTATCCGAAATTAGTGCTCGGAAAAACCGCCGAGAACTGCCTCGCATACCACGATCTCGTGGCGAGATAAAAAGCTCTTAAAAGTATAGATAACAATGCGCATTAGGACTCGACGTCGTCTTTTGCGGGTGAAATCCTTGAGACTTATATAGCTAGCCAAAATTGCGTGAAAAAAAAAGATGCATAAGCTTGTGCGTCGCGTTGGTTAAAGGGAAAAATAAAAGGAGCAGTAGTTGCGCCGGGACCACCGGTGCACATATAATACTATAACGCGTTTGTGTGCGTGCAGTAGTCTATGCTATATATAGCGGCAGTTGGGACGAGCTATACCTATACTGCAGCCGGAGAAACGATCGATGGGCGGGAAAATCTTCGGACGCAAAAAAGCCGACCTCGAATTTTCAGGCGGCCCAGCTGTCGTTCTCGCCGCCGGCGGCGGCAAGAGTCGAAAGTCTCTTTTTTCTTTCCGAGAGAGAGAGAGAGAGAGAGGAAAATGCAGGCACACACACAGCGGCTGCTGCATATATACATAGGTATACCTATAGCCAAGCGGCTGCATCATCATCTCTGTGCAGTGTGCAACTGTGTGTTTTGTATTATTATCACAATGGCGAACGCAAATCCTGAGATCGGCGACTTCCTCCCCGGGATTATAGACAAAAAAAGTCACGCGTATATATTATATACATGAAAATTCGACGCATATCCGAGTTATGAGTGAACGCGTAATATGATTTCGAAATCAAGCGTGCAGTGTATGCACGAGCCGTATTATAGGATAGCTGGCCAATGGCATTAGTCGGCCGCAGCGACGGTCATCCCCCATTATTCGATCCTCTGCATAATTGTCTCCCATCTCGCCTATATATAGCACCCCTAACACGCGTATATACAGGCGTGCGGAGACCGCGAAAATGCGGAAATTAGCTTAAATCTGCAGTATTATTTTGCAAATATAATGTTCTATACAAATTTATAATATAGGTACGACGCCGCAGAGGCGAGACGCGGCAAATAACAGCTCGGCATTTAATTTCAGTCTTATACGGCAAACTCTGCATCTCTTTCTCTCCGTGCAATTGTACACCCTCGGCAAGGTGAGATCGGAATCGCAACATTCGTCTTTCCTTCCAGGTAGCACGCGCGCTTCTTTTTTTTTCTTTTACATCAGCGGCTCTGAAGGAGAGGGTGCGAGAAAGCGAGAAAAGCCAGAGAGAGAGAGAAGTATATATAGGTACACGCATCGCCGTTGGACACAATGGCGCGCGATGGAGACGGTCTGATTGGTGCGCGGCCACGCGCCAGAATACTACCCTAGAGACGGCAGATGTTTCTAACGAGCGGCGGCGGCGGCGGCAGCTTAAGAATACGCGGCGGCGGTAAGGTATCGATCGCGATAAGCCGATCGTTACTCGTCGTCTTTCCGTGAGTAAAAAGATAAAAGTCGACTAACGATTCGACGCGAGCGCTTCCGCGATCTATACCGATCATGTATAGTATATATACACACCGTTACTTGAGAGAGAGAGAGAGAGAGAGAGAGAGAGAGAGAGAGAGAGAGAGAGAGAGAGAGAGAGAGAGAGAGAGAGAGGAAGTCGCCGGTTTGTTTCGTTGCGACGATCCAAGTACGATATATACCTACTTACGCGCGTATTACATTCTTGTCCGCGATGAATTATGGATCAGAGTATGTACCGCCGTTGAAAGCTTCTGTCAATTTTTCTCTAGATTCGATCTTTACGTTCTACGTAACCGATACATATATTACGAGAGATTTGGTAGATTGGAAAAAAATGCGCTTATAATATTCACACCGGTAGTCGGTGCAGCGTTGCACCTTACGCGTATATATTTCGAGTGGCAGCCCATATTAGTAACAAGCATATAAGGGTCGCGTATATACATATACAGTATAGAGTAAGTGGGAGAGAGCAGAAAGAGAGTCGATGTGGCGGCATCCCCCGGCGCTTATATACACGCTTTTTACACCGGCTGCATGTAGTATAGGTATATATGGTATTAAGACGGTGCGCGGGCGCTTTTTCACTGTTGTATAATGCTCTAGCAATTCTGATTTGGGGCCCACGTGTGTGTTGTGGGTCGTCGTCGTCGTCGTCCTGCTACACTATGCAGCACCCCCGGCACGCGCCCCTCTCCGATGCAGCCCTCTTCAATGGAGCCGAATTTATATTGTGTATATATATACGTGGGTATATCCCCGAGAGAGAGCGAAATCGCGGAGCTGTATCGGCGAAAGGGCTGCGCGATGCTCTTTTCGCCGCTGCTATTTATATTTTATATACTAGCTGTGCTGCTGTAGTTGACTTACGCAAAGAAGTATATGAATGACGAGCGTCTATATTATATACATATAGGTATAATTTATAGAATAATACTTTGAAAAAATGCTGCTTTCTTTTTCCCGGGATGAAACGGAAGGATTTCTCCTGCAACGCGGCGTCAAATGATGCAGTATCGGAGAAGGGCAGGCCTGAGAGAGAGAGAGAGAACAAGAGACCCAGGTGAACGGCCTAACGACTGGGAGGACGATTTTTCATTTTTCGATGCCACGAGACCCCCGACAATGGACGCGTGTCACGAGCCGCCGCCGTCGCCGTTGCAGCTGCTTCAGCCACTACTGTTTGTCGCGCGCACACATGGCGCCCGAAACTATACCACTGCTCCAAGTCTGTGCGATCAACCAGCAGCAGCAGCAGCAGCAGCCAGTAAGCGTATACGAGATCTCTCAGCGAGATCAAAGCTTTCGCATGTATATATGTGTGTGTGTACACCGGTTATTGCATTTGCACGTGCACGTATACGCGCTTTCTCTATCTCTGATGCAGCTCTCCTTATTCACTCCATCGCTTGCTCTGATGCATCGGTGTCTCACGCTTATATCATGCGGATGTTATTGCGCGAGGATCGCGTGACTGCCGATTTTTCGTGTACCGATGTGCACAACGTTCGTTGTTTTAGCTATAGTGAGAAATACAAACGGCGGGAAAATTAAATGCTGTACTACTCATCCTGTGCCTTTTTTTCATTAAATAATAGGGAGCAGCTGCATCCACACATCGTCTCATGGACCGTTCGACGCAGCGCGGCTGATCGATATTATACATATACACATTCTAAAGGATAATATCTCTCTCGCTGATGCTTGGCTACCGTACGAAGATATATTATATAATTCGTAATCCCCCCCGTTTCTCATATCCACTGGCACATACACACATACGGAAAGCCAGAACGTCAGGTATAATGTACAAAAGAGGAGAGTTTGTATGTAGGGATTCTCACGGATGCGTTTGCTCTTAAAGATTTCGATTTTCGCGAACGATGGTCATCGCGTAAAATAGGGGCGGCGCAAAAGTTTTCCGAGCCACGCGCGGCGTTCGATATGTATAATTCAATCACTTTCCGCCCCCCTATTTTTTATAGCCGAAAAACAGCGAAAGAGAGAGAGAGAGAGGCTGTCAACTTTTGGGGGGAGTCTTCGTCTGCGCGCAGATCGTACGTAAATCAAAAGCTCAGCGCCACCCCCCTTTTCCCGGCCCATATAGTATTGTAAGAAACAAGAATTATAGAAAGTCGATCGGGCCCTTTGGAATTAATGACTTTATTTGAAAATTCAACGGACGCTCTTTCGCGCAAAACTTCCGTAAATATAATAATAATTGTATTCAAAGCGACAAACTACAGCTGCTCCACTGATGCATCAGGTCGTAATATTGTTGATGATAAATGGTCATACTCTGCGAGGACTATATTAGAGTATAGGTATAGTACAATAAAATATAGGTATAGAGACGCATCGTTTCTATTCTTTCAAGTCGGGTCCGAAAGAGAATATTAGAACCCGAGCAGTGTCCGACTACGTCGGTCAGTCGTCGGTTTATTATATGGGACCCGTAATAAAGCAGCGGCGCATTGAGTATATAAGACAAAAGCGTGATGGTAATAAACATGTATAGAACTAGCATATACCGAACTCTGCAGAACAAGTCGTTACATGAACCGATCGGCGCAATATCCCCGTAATCCTTATAAATATATGTATATAAATTAGCGTCGTATTCTTAGGTATATATTATGCAGTGTCACATCAGGCAAAGTTGCGTAATCTATATCTATAGCTATCGAATTCGAAAAATCAGTGAAATCGATAATTCCTCAGAAAATGCGACAAGCCTGGGAAAGAAAGAAAGAAACGATCGAGTTGACCAGCTATAATAAAATTCGAAAATATAGGGAGACGTGTTGGTGTTCTCAAGGCTTTTCGAAAAACTGAGAACCCCTGGACCAGTTCTCTGGCATCACAACAATAGCAACGTGAGCTGCATTTGCTTCTATAATATACCTGCGACCAATTCTAGCTCACTACTCGATGATAAACTGATTTATTTCGGCTGCCCTGCATCTGTCCGGATTTTCGTTGCGCAAGATCCGTCAGCCCTAGGAAGCACATGCACTATATGTATATATAGTCGCTTCCACATTATTACGGTGCGACGTAACGAAATTTCGCGTTATACGCCCGATAATACAGACTCGACACGCAATAATAGCAATCCAGGATCGAATATCGCGAGAGGATTTTCGCGGCAGGCTATACAGATACAATCGTATACAATGTGCCGTCGAAATTGGACTCGCAATTCCACAACGAATGATGCGCGCTTTTGTCGCGACGAATAATACATAAGCCAAGTTCCATAGTATTAGGGACAAGTCGATTTATATCGCGAAGCGATCGACTTTCTTTCGATCCAGTCATCAAAAGCCCGGCCAGTTATAGTTAAAAGGCATAAATCAAGCGCTTGAATGAAAAAAAGTGTATAGCAGAAGCCAACTAAAAATTAGCAGCTTTGTGCGAATTCGATCGACCGCTTTTCGTTGAAAGCGCGCTTGCAAGCCACACAAGAGAAAAAAAAAGGTTCAGGGGCCATCATCGTATCGAGTCGTTTAGGGCTGGCTCTCCGGAACATCATGAGAAATTCAGCAGTGAGTATACTCTCGTGCCTCTAGGTTTTGCGAATAAAAAGAAGCTAAAGACTCGAGATATACAGAGAAAGATGGAAATCTCGCGCGCTCTCGTCGTTTCATCCCTTATCAGCTGCGAATCGAAGGAAAAGGGACACACATGCAGATCGAGAGCGAGCTGATACGATAAGTGTGTAAGTGCGTTCGACGGAAAACTTATCTCTGCTTTATAGGATGCGCGCTATACTGTTGGATTATAGAGAGAGAGAGAGAGAGAAAAGGAAAGAGCCTACTACTACTGCTACTGATGTGTAGGTCTACGTCGTCGATCTCTCGAGTTTCTTTCCCCTCGCGTATAAGCGCGCGTCTCTTTCTCTCTCTGATGCTTATTAAGCGAGAGTCTTTCGCGAGCGCGCTCCTTATCCTACTTCTGACATTTTTCATCATATATAAGACACTCGGCGCGACGGCCCCGGGAATAAAGAGAATCGAAAAGTTTCATGAATTTTATAAGAGAGAGAGAGAGAGAGCTTTCGTATTTACATCGTTTATTTTTTCTTGGAAAGAAAAACGAGAAGTTGAAGAAAAAAAATATTCTCAAGTTGTGCAGCAGGTTCTGCTAGGACATACAGGCGTAAAATCGGGATGAAAATTTTCGACATTCGCCACATGTGCGCGCAACTATTATGCTAAAACGAGAACGATTATCAATCAAAGCGCTTCGCAATCATCGTGTGCAGCAGTACACATATACATAGTGGTTTTAGCCTCTATTCATTCCCTTCGTTTGAGCGCATATTCTTCTTCGACATACACACAGGATGGTAATTGATGGTAGTAGTATAGTACTCGTGATGCGTTTCGTCAATGTGCTCGCCGGCATACTGTGCGAACAATGCGAGCCAACTCAAAGTATTAGTAGTATGAAACACGTGTTTCGTCTAGATATTCGCTATCGGCTCGATCAAATCTTCACGTTGTAGAAAGTCAGATATCAGATTATTACTATACGGTAATATCACATAAAAGAAGAAAAAAATATAAAGCAGCAGAAATAACTGAAAAATCTCGCTGCAAGGAGAGCGAAACAGAGACAATACGAGGGACGGTAAAAAATTGCTCACTCGTCCAGAAGATCATTAATGCAGGCCGCTCAACGCAAAGAAGCGAACTACGGAGCGTGATGCATCTCAGCTGTCATCCGACGTAGCAGAAGAGCGCGCTACAGTCGCGTTCGTCAACCCTCGGTCGTCCGGCGCACATATACTTATACTTATGTATATACCTATAACTATATAGAACACGTATAGAAGAGAGCACACGCATTAATTTATATCTGCATACGCCTGGCATTGTTATGATAATGACCCTAGCGGCTGCCGGGCTTAGATACATTCAAGTATATATATATAACTATATGTATACAGAGTCGCGGTGTCTCTCGCGCGCATCTTATAATACACGATCTGCTATATATACTGATGCCAGACGTGTATATATATTTTATAATATATAGCACACGGACACTGGCTCGTCCTTTTCGCCAAGTACCTTTACAGCACCGGCCACACACGTGCGTATACCATAAGAGCAAATGCGCATTGAAAACATCGCGAAACAATGCTATACTGCGGATTCGTGCGTGTATGTGTACTGTTATATATATTTAATATATACCTATAGAAGCCCGAGATCTATTTCTATTTGGAAATTTACATAGTTTTTATGCAGCTGCGACGAGTATACAATGTCGCAATTCAACGATTTCTTTTTTTCCTAAGTGCTCTCGTCTCGGTGTGTAGCGTTAAATAGTAAGTAAGTTCAAGCTCTGTCGTCTCCAAGCCAGGGGCAGCTCTCCTTATAGC